>CM033114.1:17035313-17081674 GCA_019321725.1 Paulownia fortunei
AATGATTATTCTAAATTTTTTGGATAATATGTGGGAGTCAAAGTGTGGTATGATTGTTTAGGGAGGAATTGATGAAAGCGAGGATCCTAGAAATGCTGCCATCAGGGAATTGAGAGAAGAAACTGGAGTTACTTCAGCTGATATTGTTGCTGAGGTATGGATGTAAACTTGACTCTTTTCTCATTTCTATTTGTTGGATTGCTATCAGTAGGTTTACCAGTTTAACAAAAATGCTGAATATCTTGCTTTATATATTGAGGGGACAAAATTGCCTTCTGTTCTGCGTAATTCATCTGCAGTCCCTAAAGTTATTAAAAGCTAAAAGCTCTACTGGTGTGACCTATGAACTACAGAATTGATAAGGGAAAAAAAAGAATATGCATATATGCTTCTGCTCACATTATCACCATCCAACCCTACTCTTCCTTCCATGTGATTATGTTCAGGTGTGCTCATCCTATTGTTTTAATTTTCTAACTGATAAAAAAGTGTGATGAGGCAGTCATAAATATAAGTGAAATGGCTTTCAAGAAAAGAATTGCTAGTGATGATGTGTTAACAGAAGAATGGAAGTTGGTTGAACTTCAGAATTATTTACTACAGTGGGCTTCTTGCTGAGATTCCAAAGAATGGATTATGTGCTTTTTGAAAATTATTTTGTTGTTGCTAAGGTTCTGAAAGTGCTTTTAATGCACTTCAGAATCATGCTATTGTATTGAGGTGGTAATCTGGCATTAGATGCTGATCTTGATGGCCTGTCGTAACTTCATATGTTTATGTGTGTGCCTGCACATTTTTCTCTTAAATTTTGTAGTGAGTAGCCAACAAACCTTTTTAGATGATAGTTAAAGAACAGCCCTTGCATCTGGGATGTGTAAAATGAACAAATCTTTGCGTTGACATTAAACAGGTTAAGCAGTCCATCTGAAGTTCTAAAATCATCTAAAACTCAGTGTATTGCAGAGCTTTAATTACATTTTCATAGTGCTTGGTATAACGTAGTTAAGTGGAACTAAAAATCCTTATCTTTTCTGTTCGTATAGATTTTCTTCCAAGTCCATGAGTACAGTTCTATAGATACCAAAGCAGTATTACCACCAATTCTTCTTGCGCAAAACTGCAAAGTTTAACTGTATAGCAAACTATATTGTTGGTATTTGGGGCAGGGAATGGGTATTTTTCTTGACACTCAAGGATAAAGAGGTAGAAGTTAAAGGGGAGGTTTTCTGTGAAAGCCTAAAGTTATTGCAGGCTTATGTTTTCTTCTCAGTTTTGCATATGGGTATTAGAAAAAGAAAGGATATGAAATTTTCCACTTGTTGAATTTTATCATTAACAAATAATGTGTTAAAATTTTGGTGAAATGATTTTCTATCACAATGTAGATGCAATGTGCAGTAGTTGGATTTTCTTTTTCATTTAGCCAGAGTCTACAGAGATATCATATTCTGGAGCTTTGTTCTTTAATATGGCTTTGCACACATGTTCGTTGTGTTATTTCTGACAAGATTCCTTCTGCAGGTGCCGTATTGGTTGACATATGATTTCCCACCAGAGGTCAGGGAAAAACTCAAGAAGCAATGGGGTTCAGACTGGAAAGGTCAAGCACAGAAATGGTCAGCACTGCTGCTTCCTCATTTCTTCACAACTATATAGTGTTTTTCGAACATACTAGTTATAGGCTTCAACTGTCCTTTTGGATTTCACTGCAAAGTACACTAAGTCTGTAACTGAGGCACCAACCAAATGAGCATGTTATTCACATGGTTTGTTTTGTTGATGCTAGGCCCATTGTACTTGTGCTTTTAACATCGGTGACACATTGATGATTTCTGATATTGGCAGAGAAGACGAAGTGCATGACCATTTGAAATTTTCAAAGGAAGACGACCATTATGTGCTTAGTAGCACAATTTCTTATGATGCTATGCATTAATAGTTTTCCAGACTGGTGGTGGGAGTGGAGATGCTGGAGCAGTGACAATCACTGTTGATAAACTCAGAGATGGTGTTGTACTAAATTAACCTTGGAATGGTGTTGAGTTTAGTGATTGTGAGGGGATTGTACCAGTGGTATATAATGATGATCTGGGAAATTGGTTGGCAGCAGTGGTAGAGTATACATAGTAATTTTTACTGTTAATCACAGTGTTCTTCAATTTGTGGTATGTGTCGCCATTTAAGATCACAATTGTGGTTGGATGGAGGGTTGAAAGTATGTGGCCATGCAGAGTAATTTGTTGATGATAGGATAATAATTAGCTGTGTTTCTAGAAGAACATTTGGAGGTTTATTGTGTTTTTCTCGACTTGCTGTCAACTTCGAGAGCTCTCACTCTGTAACTTCACTTTTATACTTTACTGGCGGCAAAGATAGAGAAAGGGGATCTCTAGTGGGATTATTTGTTGTATGCAATAACATCCCTGTGAACAGGGGGAGTAGCATCCTGTCACATTTAAGCACAATTAATGCTTGCCATCTATTACATTGCATTCTGTTTTCGTACTATTTCGTCACCATGATGGACCATCACTCTATTTATATATTATATCGATGGTACTTAACTTTCACTTATCATTGATGAGTTTGTGCCTCCTGAACTTCTGTCACAATTAATTGATTGTACCTAGCAGACTAGTTTGTGGTGGCCCAGGAAGGGGAATTGCTGTTGAACAAGAGAATAGAGTGCTGATATCAGAGGAGCATCCCAACCAACTACTCTAGTGAGGCTGGATAGATATTAGCTATGGTAGGGGATTTGGCCAATGAGTGGAAAAATAAAACTATAGCAAAGAGAGAGTAGTTCAGTTGAATTCAGTTGAATCCAGTTTCTGCTTTGTTATTCAATTGTAGCACACTCATGGTGCGGATGGACTTATTACACTGTTGTCTGTTTATGTTTTTTGGTTAAACTCAATTGCGTTGTACATCAATACTTTCATATGCCTAAGAAAGATACCTCTGTTTCTGGTTTGACCAAATACTCTCAGCCTGTCTGATATAATGTTCATTACTTCAGGTTTCTCTTAAAATTTACTGGAAAGGACGAAGAGGTCAATCTTTTGGGTGATGGGACTGAAAAGGCTGAGTTTGGACAATGGTCATGGATGTCACCACAAGAAATAGTCGATCATGTCAGTTTTCTTTCTGATCCTGAAAAACTGCGTGAATACTTTGTTATTCTGTTGCGCCTGAAATTCCACATTCTATCAATTTTTTCTTTGCAGGCAGTGGATTTCAAGAAGCCTGTATACGAGGAAGTTTTGAAAGTTTTCTCTCCATATCTTCAGTAGATTATCGAATTTAAGGCTTTGTCCAAAACCCACTGTTTCTGCTGCAGATTTTGTCAGGTCATAGCAATTTGGCCTGCACCAGTGTCATCTATGACTTAAATTGATGCATACAGAAAGGGCCATACCTTGTAGATGTTAATGTTCCCGGCGTTAATGACATCATTGGCAAAAATTGCACATCTAAACCGAATAATTCTCTTAAACTTGCAATTTCTGGTTTTGTAATCGAGTCAGGATATGAAGAATCGAGTAATTGAATGCCATACTGTGCTCTCATTTCTTCTATCCCATCAGGCTCCTATACAGATCTCTGCATAATGTTTGAAACTTGCTTACTGCTTGAAAAGTTAATTTGTTTCTATCAGTAACTTCTGGGAAGTAGAACATTTGCTCTGTGAGCAGGTTCAACCTTTGACTCTGTACATTCTCCACCAATTTCTTTCTCTAAGCCTAATTCTATGCTCTAACAAGTAAAATTTGCAGTTGCCTAGGCGTGGACGATTGATGTATTCTTGTCAAAATGTTATGCTTTTAGGTTTTTAATTCCGTCGATGATAGTAACAGGCTCGTGATATGCCACGAAGAACATGAAATGTAGATATTATTTCCTTTGAGCAAACTATAGGCTTTAACTGTAAGAGATATCTCTTTTCGTCTCTAAGTTTCAGACACATAGGTACTGCTCAACCTATGTATCTGAGCTCAACCTATATATCTAAATATGCGTGAGTGTATGAAGAGATATATATTTGGTGTATATTATGGATATAGTATCTACAAGATCCTGTAATCAACTCTTGAATGGTTTGATTTAGTCTTCTGGCAAGGCCATCCTTTTTCACAAGCAGGTTCCAATCCTTTTTCATAATCTTGATGGATATTCTATCCTCGCACGGTTCCAAAATTTTATTCTTAATTTGACTTCATGCAAAGTTTTAGATATGAGTTAAAAAAATTGAAAGTTTTGGATATTTATATCCTTATAGAATTAGCAGTGTTACACCTTTGTTAAAGTGAGTTCTAATTTTAATACATAAAATAATAATAATAATAAGATCAATAAATTTGGCCATTGGTGTGTTGGTCAACTTTTTCCTCTGTGTTTAGTAGTTGGAGATCAGTTTTTCAGCCATTGGCGATATCATCCTCTTTCAATTGTTCATTGGACTATTTACGCCCTTAATTATGTTTCTGGGTCGATTCTGATTCTTTTTTCGCAACAAAATTTATATTTAAAAATATTATTATTTGAATAATATATCAATATTTTTATTAGTAAATTACTAATTATATTTAAATTTATTGATATCCTATAGGTGATTAATTTGATTAGTATATAACTTTAAATCAATTAAATATTGAATTAATCAACACATAACTAAAATCCAATTAAAAATTAATTAATTATTATGTCAATCGTTGAAAAATTATTTTAACATTAAAGTTGTAACTATTATCTATATCTATTGTGCAAAAAATTATTAATTAGGTTTTTAAGTAAATAGTTAGTGATGTGTAAGACTATCAGTATAAGTAATAATACTTAAAATTATTTGTTAGATTTATTTTCTAAACAATATCAAGATAATCAATATATAGATCATTTTATAATATTTGAACATAATTCTAGTATTTAAATACGTACACAGGATTTTTGTGGATTAACTTAATTAAAGATTCTTTACAATAATTCATCCACGAAACAAATATCCAAAAAGAAATTTATTACATTACTAATCTTATCAAATCGAAACATTACAATAGAAATAGATTACTGGTTATAATTTTTTTTAATTATCATATTCTTACTTTAAATGACATTCCCCGCCAAACAAGTATGGACAAAAATGTAGACAGAAGTATAAGGAATATTAGTTTATGTTGTAGAGGGACACTAGACAATATTACATTTTCAAGGTTTCTTTTATCTAAATTTCATTGTGCAATTTTCGGTACTTTTATTTTTATTTTAAAATTCTTTTATTATTGATTTGTCATTTCTATCCCTCAATCCTACACAAATTGGTTAGAGTGAACACATACAATTATGTCATTTCCCAAAACTCATGTACTACTGTGGCTACTAAACAAAAAGTTCATCTATCAAAATGTTCGCAATCCCCAATCCGTCCGAAATGTCTGCTTTCAGTCATTCAAGGGGAATGCCAAAATCTATTTCTTTTCTCGTTTTTTTTTTTTTTTTTTAATTATAAAGGGAATGATAGTATATACTCCATTTGTCCCATTTTTATGGTCTTATTTTGTCTAGGCAAAAAGTTTGATATGAGAGTTGAATGAAACTTTTGTTATAATCTATGCATCTGTCTTTAAAAATAGTGATGGAAAGTTAAGTAATTTTTTTATCTAATAATTCAAATTTAAAATACGAAAAAAGACGATTCGAATTTTAACATTTATAAGAAGTGAGATCAGATATTACATTTTTAGCATAATTGAAAGTTAGTTGTACTGTATTGTAACTTTAAATAAGAGTGTATTCTTAAAAAAATATAAAAATTTATTTTGGAATGTACCAAAAATAAAATACAATATTTAAATTTAGGACAAAAAGAGTATTTAAATAGATTTGTTGGAGAACAATACAATATTTTAGAATATAAATTAAGATATTATGGAAAATTTCATGGCATACCTTTGTGTGGTATCTAAATAAATCTATGGGTCGTTCAATTTATATATAATAATGTTATAAAATAAATATTATTATGTATAATCCATAAAATAAATATTATTATGTATAATCCAGTAATATACAATCCTAATGAGTAGTAGGTAGGTTGAGCCAATTATTGTAAAACTTGTCTCCATTATTGTAGAAAGGCTGATTGAAATTAAGTTGGGAATTTTACGTTTGATTATTACATAAAGCCTATAAAGCGCTCTCATTTTACAACTTTATACAATTTTCCACACAAATTTAGTGCACTAAATCATACATAGAGATTTTTTAATAGTAATTCTTTTTTGTTTATTTTATAATATCTATTGATATTTAAATATGATTGAAAAAATGAATGAAATTATTCGATACTCGAAATTAATTGCTAAAAAGGTTAAGCATAACAAACTAAATTTAAATACTCTTTTTTAGTTTAATTAGTTAAAAATAATAAAATTATCTAAAACTTCTGTTCTGCTTGATTAAAATATGTTTAGACTCAACTTAGTTAATAGTCAAATTAAATTTAAACACAATTTAAAACTCGATACAAATTAAAAAAAAAAAAAAGAATTGTTTAAAAACCATGTACAATATATTCAAATGATATTTAAGCAATGTTTCACTTTTTTTAGTTGTATATTCAGATTATTATTCTTATCATTATTATGAGTACTGTTACTCTATTTTCCTTAACTTATTAACTATTTTGATGATTGGAAATTTATGTATTTTTTCATTGAAATTATGTGATATATGTTTCTATGGATAAGTTTAATTAATGCATACTCTTTTATTTTCCTTATATTTTTTAACATTTATTGAATATAAGAAACTTAAATTATTATCTATTCTATCTTCATATCAGCTTTCATAATCATCATCTTTTATTTCAATAAATTATCTTTTTTTGGATATACAAATTATTAACCTATTTTTATAATTCAATCCAAAATAAGATTTTTTTTCTTCTGCCAAAACTAATTTAAAAAATGATACTCTATGAAATAAAAAAACATTTTCATACGTATTTCATATTTTTTTAATTCAATAAATAATTGTACCAAGATATGTATAGGTGTATATATAATTTCTAGCACAAGTTCTTTAAATCTCCAGTAAGTTTGATATCATCAGTAAGTTAAAATAAAATCTATCAAATAATAATAATCAACAAATTATGTACTTCTACAAATAAGTCCACTTGATGAATAATTTTGTAACTTTATGTTATATTTTTAAATATTTATTAAATACATATAAGCTATTTATTACAATTTATTTTATCTTAATATCTGTTATCATATTCATTTTTGTTTACTTTAATGAATACCTTATTAGTTTCAATATGAAATTATTAACTTTTTCACATGTTTGTGTGTTTGTATGTTTATGTGTATGCTTATGTAAATATTATATATATATATATGTGTGTGTGTGTGTGTGTGTATGTGTGCGTGTGCGTGTGCGTGTGTTTATACAAATATTACGTATCTGTAGAATTTATATGATAAATAATTATGATCAAATCATAAATTTCTTCTATTTTATCTACTTTTTTTGTTTGTTGCTCATAACCTGAAAATACCTATCTTCAATTTATGGATGAAGTAAGTAACCCGCAGCATTGGTCGATGAGAAGAAAGGAGGTCGAATATACGTTACTCTTTTTAATTGGACAAATATTCATGTCCTAGAGAGAGAGCATGAGTTATTTGAGCATGATGTCAACCCCTAATTCCATAGGAATGCAAAAGAAGTGTTGTCTGATATTAGAAGGAAAACACCACAAAATGCAGCACACTGAAAAAAGAATTTCCTTAATATAATAAAGAGTTGCAGACTGCAGTTTCTCATTTTCGAAGAATAAAAACTCATTCACAGCATAACATCATTAAGAAAATACATAATCCATTAATGCCTCAGTAGAAGAAAATAAACACTGATCTCCCAACAATCCTCATCAAAGGCAGCATCATTCACTCGATTTCGTGCTTTTTGAAGACAACATGAATTTTTCACCATTTTAGCTTTGATGGAAAGTACTGCATTGCATTCATCAGAATATAACAACACATTCATATATGATTTCGTTAAATCGAGAAGACGATGAGTATGTTAAGTTATTTTTTTACCTTCTCAATAAGGGAGATATAATATGGCTTGACTTTGTCCACATCAATCTTGACCTTGCTTTTGCTGTACAGATCATATTTACTGCACAAAGAATGATCAGACCATATAAATTTACATTGCATTATTGTATTACATCGTCTATTCCAACAACGGTACTGGCCATGTGTAAATTTAGCTGATGTTTGTTTCTTTTATTCGTTAGAATCTTTGGTTAAGTTTATATAATGTTACAATAGAAAATCTTATATGGGAAAAAAGCAGTTAAGGGATATGAAAGAATAAGTTCAAAGGCCCTCAACTTGAATATTTGCAGCCACTTCAGATTTTCAACATCCTCTTCATTCATTAGGTATTCATATGCTCCTGACTTGTGCAATGCTTAACCACAGTTAAGAAGGTAGGGTTAGATGTATACAGCTCGTATTTAATCTAACAAGAGGAAATACATACGTACAAATACTTACAATAAAACGAATGATACCGAATAATAAACAGTGCAGCTGGTGGCAGAGTAGTTTTGTTTTCCTTAGCCACCTGCACGAGCATTGCTGTTGGATTAGATTTGGTACCTATTCAAGAAACTGATTACGTATTTCCAGATCGAAGAAAGATATATACCAAGTACATGTAGTCATCATGCCCCCATGACATCAAAACATTATCTAGTCCACACCCCTCTGAATAAATTCCAAACTTGGTGTTATAAGCTGGATTGTTGTAATCAGGGTTGCCTTTGAAGTGCTGCATTGTTTGAGATTTTAGGTAATTTTTACATAGTTGACATGAAAATCGCAGACGAACTTTGGAAGACAGACCTCATAATGAACAATTGATTGATCAAAGGCACAGCCTAGAGGAAATGTGTCGCCTGCAATTTAAGTAGCAGATTACTATATGAATAACAAGAACGAGTTCAAGTACTTAATCAGTTTCATGAATAACAAAATCCTCACCAACAACAGCCCATTGTGGCAGACCTCCAAAGCTAGGTAGAAGAAGCACTTTCCCAAGATCTAGAACAAACAACTTTTATATAAGGTGACTTGATACAGATAAACTTGTGCTGTTACTTTACATATATGGACATGTATTATGTTGTCCATGGAGAACTTGAAGTTCACACAACAAATGCAAGAGTAATTACCATGAATAAGTGCAGTCAAGTGCAACCAATCTTCATTGGGATAGTCTTTCCTAATGCCCTCAGCAGTTTGAAGCAAATGTTGAATCTGAGGTTCATCCAAGTCAGGATCACTATCATCCACAACCTCATTCAGAAGTTCACAGCATTCCCAAATGCTCATCTCAACTCGATCCAACGAGCTATACATTTCCCTCATTCTCTTCACCTGCATCAGTTATTTCACACAAAAATATGTTCATAATCAGGTATAAAACATAAAACTGAATTAGTGGAACAAATATTTTTCTTGTTTTTTTTCTCTGACAAAGTCATATGTTTGGCTAATGTGGCTGAGCCGATAGAGTTCCTCCACTGTCTCTTTTCTTTCACTTTCAGCACCATAATCCCTGTCGAATTAGACATCAAAGTTTCAGGTTTTCCAAAGTTAGGAGAACAGACAGATGATCAAGGGAAACGAGGAGAAAAAAACACATGACCTGAAAGAATGGCCATATGAATTGTTGTCAGGCACTACAAATCCTCCATCTAAAACCAATTCATCAGTTTCAGGAACCCTCTTACGATCCCTTACTTCAATCCCTTATCAGAGAAATAAGCATTTAGTCAGTTTGAAACTTCTTTCACAGTTCAAAATCGCTTAACAATGAAAACAGGACAAAAATCAATAAAAGTAACCCCCCCAAAAAAGAAGAAAAAATAGAGGTACTCTTCTTGACCAGTTGATCTGATCATCGAAAAATTGAAAAGAGAGCTGATGAAACAAAATGGGTATACCAAGCTCAGGCTGCTCAATGACGATAGTCATCTTCACTCCAAAACTTCGAAACCGATAAACGTAGAAAAAGTGATCTTGTGTTGAGGGATTAAAGGGCTGAACATGCACATTTTATAGTGAAGAAGAACACAGGTCCTTATCCAAAAATTCAAAAGCCAACTGTGAGAGGTGACTCTGCTTTAGGTAGACTCAATGTTGGCATGTAATCCCAATTTTGTTGTTTTTAGTTAATGCATTAAAGTTGCCTCAAAATCTTTGGAATATCTGATCTTCTTTCTTTCTTGGAGTGAATCTTTGAGCCCTATTTAACACCAAAATCTGTGCCATTACTATATATAGGTCCTTTCACTAAGCCATTTCATTAAATTATTTATGTTTCTATACTTAAGCCTAATTTTTATACATGTTCCTCATGCAAATAGCTTGAAATTTTGAAAGAGATCATAGCGTAAATCAAGAGGATTTGGATAGGGGGAATGTATATGGAAATAGGGATAAGATTGACGTGGGTATGACCGCCTAGAATTTGCTTTTAAAATTATAAACGAATTTAGGATGGGTTTTATTTTTTTATTCTTGAACCTGCCATGCCTCATTTAATTTTTATTTAATTTTTATTTTAATAATATATATATTTATATAATATTTTATTTAAAAAATATTTTGTTTAGAAAATTTTAATGGTGTTATTTTTAAAAAATATATTTTTTAATATTTATATAATTATAAAATCAGTTTAGTGGGTCTAACACTAATACGACGGGTCTGTGACGAGCTTGGATTTGAATTCTTAAAATGTTTGATTGGACGAATATCAAATTTTAATAAATTGAGATTTATATATGAAAACTTATGGTGCATAAGTATCTTCTCTTCCATGGAAATTTATACCCATTCCTAACTTATTGATTGAATCAACACATCATTAAAAAAGGGTTTATTTTGATACTTGATATATGAGAAATGATCTTTTTCCTTGTTTGGTTATAACCCTAGACAACCAAAATAATAGGGTCAGCTTTCTTCGTTTTGTCGTAGCATCATATTTGCCCTCTACTTTTTTTAAAAAATAATTAATTTAAGATTTCTTGAAAAATGGCCATGATTTATCAATTGCGCCCCTAAATTTAATGTAAAGGAAAAAATTAAAAAAGAAATACCCCAATCTCCTCCTACCCCATTCCCTCCAACCTAAGCTGACATTATTAGTTGATGATGATTATTCAATTAGATTAGTTACATTTATATAGTTGATGAAAAAGCAATTAAAATTAAATTTAAATAACTGTGGGTTGATTATAAGAAACATATTTTGCTTTTCCAATTCATAAATTGAAAACATAATATATATATATATATATATATATATATATATATATATATATATATAAATCACACATTATGACAACTAATGAAAAACTTATTAATAAAATAACCAAAAATTCATTAATAAAATTTTGCATCAAACACATTTTATTAATTCAATTATTTAGATAACCAACTGTTTTGGATTTTGGTAACTGAAACATTTTCAAAAATTAGATGAGGCAAAATGATGGAGAGGACTCTCATTTAAGTAGTAGTTGAGGGGGCAAAATAAAATTTACCCAAAAATACAAAAAAACATATAGACTCTAATTTCAAGAGGCATATTGTTATCACCACTTAACCTAATTAACAAGAATTGCTTAATGAAGCCATTGTTCTTTTAGAGAGTTTAAGTGTTTGCCTGAAAATAAAGGATGACAAGAAAGAATTTTCATGGAGTCCACATGCATGGTTCACTTTCACTTTCAAGGCTCGTTTTTCTTAATAATTAAAGTCTAAAAAACATCAATATAATATATATTTATATATTTAGTGTATTGTTCACAGAATATAACATATTAACAATTAAAAATAACGACGACAAACTACAAAATGTGTCACTTGGTTTAGTTTGCTGAAATGTGTGAGGCTAAATAAAACACTAAAAATTGATAGGATAATTTTGATCAGAAAAAACTCATAATTCAAACATTGGAATGACTCGAAAAATGATACTTCTATTTATACACGACGCTAATGTCAAGATTTGTCCCTAGAACTCTTTCTTATCACATTCACATAAATTCACACACAGTTTTAGAAAAGTACTTGAGGGAACCTTTCGAATTGTTATTCACAAATATTTGGTGGTTTTGCAGTATCCTAAAAGAGAATTCCATTGAAGGCAAACAAATTATAACGTGGGCAGTTGTCATATATATATATATATATATAATTATAAATATATATGTGTGTGGGTTAGTTAAATAAGGAATGAAACAAAAATTGATATTCAATATGTACAAGTATATTATGAATTTTTGTTAAAAGTTATTAATAAATATGAAAATTTATAATGCACAAATTCGTAGACATATGGATAAAACACAAACATATTTATAAATTATACAATTTTTTTTATATGGATTTCTATATTATTTAACTTATAATTATGACATAACTTAAAGATAACTATTTATTAATAATTAGCATATTAAGAAATTATTAGAATTTTTATTTTTATATGATATTCAATTACATATAAATAACTTTTGAATAATTTTTTGATTATATTTAAATTATAAATATTTATTAAAATAGAGTGTTACTTGTTAAATTTACACGAAATAATTATAATACGTGTATTAAATATTTCACATTTAAAATACAGAATATTATTCGATAATTCAAAATACGTACGAGAAAAATAAGATTTATATATTTGTATGTTTATATATCCATATTAAAATTTAGAAAAGAGCCAAATAGTGACCTGACCACTTTTTTGGACAGTCATTTGATTAGTTACAAAAACTTGTGAAGTGTACAAATGCTGTTTGGCTTTCAAACTTCTCAACTCTCTTCCTAATATCTCTTTTCTCATAAATATTTCTTTTTTCTCTTCATTACTTAATATAAAAATATTTTTTTGTTCATTTATTTATTTTTCAATAAATACATATATTAAAAGTCACAAGAAAAATAACTAATTATAAATAACTAATAATTATGCACACGTATCGAGTATGCCACACACCCCTAGCGCGCGCGCACACACACACACATATATATATATATATATATATATGTGTGTGTGTGTGTGTGCGCGCGTGTGTGTATATATATATATATGTGTGTGTGTGAATACCCTACTTATAAAAGTGTGAATAATTGAAATGTGAAAAGATCTTTATTAATTTTAAAATACAAAGATAAAAAACCAAAAATAAAAAAGTAAAAATGAAAATTTAACCACAAGAAAAAACACTGAGCAATCTTTTCTTAACAATACAAAGAATAAACAAACAAGGGAACAAATATTACATTTACAGAGGACAATGTGTCAATACTGCAATTTCAGTCATTATGAAGAGGAATGAATCTAAACAAACTTACAGAAACCATCCCTGGAAGAACTTATTTCCTCTACATCTTTGGCTTTGCAATCAACTTTCAGACAAAGCTTTCTGTTTCCACACATGTAAAATGGAGAATTCTTGGGAAAGGGATGGAATAAAGGCAATGTTGTAAAAGGTGAAGGGGATAAGGCAATATGGTATGGTACTGCCATTTCTTCAAAAAGACACACTGTATGTATGGTTTGTGCAACTGATCTTGTGCAGGCAAGGTAACAGAGTTTTTGAAAGCTTTCTAAGTTTATAGTATAGTTTTCTCTTGGATTTATAAGCATTTGCAAAAAAATGAAATTGGCAGATGGCTTTAAGTTTATAAGTTTAGTATGTGGGATTTTTTATTTTAATTTGATATTTTATTTGATATTTTACTTTATATAAACACGTGCCAAATATAAATATTTAAAAAAATATTATACACTTATCATGTATTTTCATATAAAATATGAAATAAAATATCAAATTGATACAGAACATTCGAACTGATGGGAATAGTATATCATGTGAAAACCAGATATCCACATGTGCTGCAAATTTATAACCTATCTTGGCCAATAATTCACATAGTATTGTACTTGTATTTCTTCCAACGGACAATGGCGACAGCAGTTGAAATTGCTTTTGGACAACAAATTTTCTGCATAGCTTAAGTTGGCAACATCCAACAATTAAATATTTGGGAAACACTGAAAATGAAATCCAACTCAAACCAAACATTGCCTGTACCTTCATGTGATTACCAGTATGTTCATGACCATAAAATCTCTTCAATCTGCTTATTCTTTCAGTAAAAATAATTAGGGGTGCACGGTTAGACGAAACCGAACCGAAATTGAAATTTTAATTAGGCAAAATCATAAATAAAAAATCGAACTGAAATTTTTTAGTTCAGTTCGTTATAACTGAATTTCTTTTTCAATTCGGTTTTCAGTTAACCGAATTTTTTTTAAAAATAAATAAATAAAATAAAAACTAAATAATAAAATTATAAAATATAATTTTTTATATATTATTTTTAATTTGGGTGAGAAAAACAAATAACAAAATATAAAAACTTAATTTTTAAAATAAAAATAATACAAAAATATAATATAAAAATAATTTATATAAATATATAAAAATAGTAATTCGATTTTCAATTCAGTTAGGTTAACCGAAATAAAAAACCAAAACTAAATCAAAAATTGAAAATTTAAAAAAAAAAACCAAAAAATCGAACCAAAATTTAATTTCAGTTTGGTTCGACCGATTAATCGAACCGTGTGCACCCCTACAAATAATTTTGCAAACAACGTCATTTAAGTGAAGTGTTCACTGTACCCTTGAGCCTACTATACTAACAATTAATTTAAACATCTGTAGTTAGGAACTAATCTAAGTCGAACATAATCATAGATTGATCTAAGTTATATTTAAGTATTATGTACTTGTTTGCTGTGTCAGGAGTTAAATTGTGCAGCTCTCTGTTATCCTGTTAGTTAATAATGGGTCGAGTACTCATCTATACGAGTTGATCCTAACATGTTCAAAGTCCACTTCCTGCTCGCGATCCTTCGAAGATCATCAGAACAAGATGCTGAGTATGGAGACAAATGTGACCTACGATCCGAACAAGATTATTAGTTAGAACCATGGTTTACACATTGTTTCCTTCCTCTTTAAATGGCATGCATGCAAATTGCAGTATAGTCTAACCGTGAGGTTCATCAATCATCATTGTACAATTTTTTTTCATTATAATAGTATTTTTCTCATCCCAATTGGGTCCCGCTCATGAGCCGGAGTAGCTATTTTCATTGGTCAAATTCCCAGTTGGCCCAAGCAGTTAGTAACAATGCTTTTTAGCTGCACAGAGGTGATTACTGTGGCGATCAACCACCAAGTTTACCTTCGTATCTTGAGGGGTCAGCCCAAGCAACAATGTCTTTCTCTTGCTTTCCTCACCTTTCATCATTCAGAAGTATAGGGGCAACAATCTTATTAGATAACTTGTTCTCTCATATTTAGAGCCTTGTTTATTTCTGATCATCCTTTTCTTGCAGACACAGGGATTCTGTTCATGGGGTTTTATCATTTAAGAGTGTCCGTCCGATATAAATCCTCACACCCATAGACAAATTGTTTGCAGCAGATGCTTTAATGAAATTCTAAGAGAAATTGAAAGAATGGTATTATGCATCAATCTCACATATAATTGTCTCAATGACAAATTCTCAACTACACAGTCGGTGCAATATTACCCGAGTTACTACTTTAAAGTTGCCCGATACACTGCCATTCCCGCCTGTTATACTTTCAATATCACCTTGCGTTGTAACATCTTCCATCCACAGAAAATCAGTCTACATAAACAATATGCATATAGCAATTCACATGGTAAATGACAATCCAACTATAAGCTTTCATTAGGCATTGGGCAAACTATAAGCAAAGTAGCCAATGCATTCTAAGTCAGCCAAGTTGAAGGACTAGGCTAAAAGATCACCAGCATGTGCATAATTGATGCAAGTTCTTATGTATCAGGTTCTTTTTCCATCTTTCTTCTTTAACAGAACAAAGTCCAAAGGCTCAATGAAAATTGTCGACAATTCCTTGTAAATGGTTGATAATGTCCTCTGCAACAATTTCAGGGGAGAACTTTCTCATCATGTCAAGCCTAGCTTCCATTCCTTTACTTTTAGCTTCATCAGGATTGCGCATTACGTGCCTCATTAGAAATTGCAGCTTATCAACAGAAGGCTCCGCCCACATATGCCCCTTAAAAGGTCCTTCTTTGACTTCATTCATTCCCTCTAAAGGTATTGGGTAGCTATTCTCATCTGTCAAATACTCAGTTGGCCCCGACCAGTTGGTAGTGATTACCGGCAGTGACATTGCCATTGCCTCCACGATTGGTCGACCCCAACCTTCCCCTCTAGATGGCAGAACAAATGCATTAGCTGCCAAATACAATCTTGGCAGATCAACCTGAGCTATATGGTTATCAATCACATAAATTGGAGCCCAACCATTAACAGGTTTCTCCAAATCAGAATCCTCCACATACTCAGCAATCTTGTTAGCAAAATCTCTGTCTGAGTGATACGCATTCGTTAATAAATACAACGCAACATCATCAACCCTAGAGAACTCCTTCAGATAAGACCTCAACAACACATCCCACCCCTTTCTATACTCCCATTTGAATACACTCAAGAAAACAAACCGCTGTTTCAAATTCAATTTATCTGATCCTAATACTAGACTACCTAATGAAGCCAAGTCCAATGGCTCAACCTTAAATGCATCAAAAAACTCCAAATCAACAGGCTGAACAATCTTCCCAACCTTCATGGGATCAACCCCACTTTGCTTAAATGTAGTAACATGGAAATCAGTAGGAACCCAAACACGATCCATCCTATTACACCGCCTCATGTGTTCCACATTTACTCTATCAGTCTCAAACATAGTCCTTCCAATCACAACCTTAAACAGACCATAACCAGTGGGCGGGCAAGGAAGGGTTTGAAACAGAGGGGGATACCAAGCCCCAGGTTCACTATGACAAACCACAATAGTCTGATTCAATCTGCATTCAGTTTGGTAAAGCTTAATGGCCAGGTTTTTCATTTCCAAAGGCAAACCCTCCCAGAACTCAACATTTTCTTGATCACCATGCTGCTCAATGCTCAATTTAAAAACTGGGTTCTTTTGCTTCTTAATGTAACTGTTTAGTGCTAAGATGTAAGACCAGGCTTCTGAGCTATACCCACCACCTGAGAGAAAAGGGGCCATCCATAGGACACAATAAGGGGGTTCGGTAATTTCCTTCTGTTTAACCATTGGAGTAAAATGGAGAAACTTGAAGAATTTTTGAAAAACATTGGGGTGGGGAAAAAAGGTTGCTTTTAGAAGGTTTGTTCTGAAGTGGATTTCTTTGGTTAGTATGCTGAATGAGATGATGGCTAAGAAGAGTATCAAGATCGAGAGGAAATTAATGGGTTTCATTGAGAAAGATGAAAAGTGAACTCCAGTGGGTTGATGGGGTTCTTGGTATTAATCTGAATCCAATGTTACAACCTAAACATCAAAAGTTTGAGGTTATATACGGCAAGAATTGTATATCAATACGCATTTTATATATACATACATAGAGAGAGAGAGAGAGAGAGAGAGAGAGAGAGAGAGTACTGCAACTTGGGAATCTCTGGGTCGGAGGGATAAGAAGATGAATCACAAATGGCTTCCAATTTCTTCGCCCGGCAGAGGAGAGCTGAGAAGAGGACAAATCCAACCCCCACTATCAAACTATCTTGGCACTTTGCTCCCTTAAAATGTTATTTTTTCGGCATTTTGCTCCCTCACAAGGTAAAATTTGCAATTTATGCCCTTATACAAAGATTACAAATGAATATCTGGGTATCATTGTTAACAAATCAACTTTGACTATTTTTTTCCAAAATCAAATAGAAAATTTAATTAATTTATTTGAAAATAATTAAAATAGTACAAGCAGTAGATCAAATATTACAAGTTTAATGTTAAACCATAAAAGAAACATCGGTTAGTATTAAAATAATTTGATTTTATACTTTAACAAATAAATATTTGTTTGAGAAATCAATATATTTTTCCAATGTCTCATTAAGAGTTAAAAAAAATATACATAGTTTGAGTTGATGGACGATTCTATTGATAACCATCTCTGATACGATGGCTAAGCCCATCATAATTGTAAGCCCATTATAATTGGACTACATTATGATGGGTCGAGCCCAAATCAACTAGTTTAAGTAATATAGACTAATAAAGTGGGTCGAGAGATTAAAAATCAAAAAGAAATTTTTTTCAATGAGTTGGAGGTCCGATAGTCCATAAAATTTTTATTTTTTATTATAAATACTTTCTTATTTTTATAATTAAGAGGTACATATTCTATTAAGTCTTAAACATTTTCTAGTTTTTGTTTAATTCACCTATACAACTTACTAACTTGAGCATTGAAGGGTTTTCGCCGGACAACCCCCGACACCTCTAACGTTAGTTCGTGACACAGGTAGCAACCCACAAGGTTCGTTACTGATTAGCGTTCCAGTTCTGCAGCTGTCCAGTTCGCTCGGTCCATTACAAGGAGGTGATTTACACCATTTTTTGTGCCGTCTATGGGAAGCCTACCTAATCATTACGAAATGCAGACTAGATCTAGATCAGTTTGAGAGGCTAGTATACAAGGAAGTGATCCCCTAGCAGGAAGAGCCCCAAAACAACTAGTTGACCCCTTGGCTCGAAATATCCAGAACGATGGTGTTACTTAACGAGTGCCTCTTAACAGTTTCATGAATCAACTCCCACCGCTACAGGATGAACCGAGAGTCCAACTTATTGAAGGAGCTCTGCGGAAGATGATCAAAGAAGCGAGTGCTCGGGCTGTGGCTAAAGCAGTTGCCTTATTTGCTGCAACCCATCATAGAGAGCGCTCTCTAGAAACCCCTTAAGAGAGTCGCACTTCTTCTCCTACTCTTGACCGGGATAGATCAAGGCCTGCAGCTCCACTTCCGAGTAGAGCACGAGAGAAAATGAACGGTCACACTTCTCAACTTGAAGATAAGGTCAAGCTATGAAACGATGCCAAGGTGACACACTCCAGGCCATTAACTCCAATAGCGGGGTCACACATTCATACCGATCAACCAACTTATCCATTAAGAACACATACCTGTGTGGAGAATGCTACCCCGTTAGCAGTTCTCCCCTCAAAGCGCAGCCCCTTCTCTTCGGCTATCTTGGTCTCCCAGTAGGAGTTAAGATAACTAACCTGCTAGAATATGATGGAACTGGTGATTCTCAAGAGCATATAGATAGGTTTTACGCAAAGGGTGACCTATATGATTTAAGCGATGCTGCATACTACATACTGCAAGATTTTTAGAACCACGTTGACCAAGTGAGCTCTATTTTAGTTTAATCAACTCCCTGGAGGAATAATTATCAGCTTTGACAACTTACTCAATATTTTCTGCACCATTTTTTTATTAATAAAAAATATTCGAACACGGCCGCATACTTGTTCTTGATCACCTAGAAAAAGGGAGAGCCACTTCATGATTACGTCAAATGTTTCGTGGAAGGTGTTTACGAGGTTCCCTATATCAATCACGAGTTATTAGAAGGGATAATGCAACAAAACCTCCGCTATGAAAGTTTTAAAGAATCCATTGCGGGAAAACCTTCCATAACGCTTGAAGAGTTATTGCAAAGAGCTGAAAAGTATATTCACATTAAGAAGCAATGGGACTAACAACTCCGGGGAAGCAGAAACAACGAGATGAAGAAAGGCCAGAAGGAAGAAAGGAGGAAGGACACCCTCCTCCTCTACTCGATTCGCTCCCCTCAATGTTCACTTGTCTGAAGTTTTGATGGTGGTCGAGCAACATGGCTTGATTCAGCCACCTAGCCCATTGAGAGAAAGTTCTAAAAGAGCAAAATCTAATAAGTACTATTGTTTCCATCCATATAGAGGGCAACTACTAAGGATTGTTTTCATTTGAAACAAAAGATTGAAAGACTGATCCGTAAGGGCTACCTTACTGAGTTTGTTGATAAAGCCAATAACAACCGCTGAGATCAACACCGACGTAATGAACCTAAGCAGCGGGAACAACATAGGGAACAAAATAAAGGTGATAATCAAGAGCGCTATCGTAGAGGAGGAGGAGAGAATTTACCAATGGCTGGGGTAATAGTAGTCATTTCAGAAAACCCGCTAGTGGAGATTCATCAAATGTTAGAAGAGCCTTGCTGCGTGCAGCAAGCAGAGTCAATTCTTATACCCTTTTTAGTCATCTATCTGAATAAATCTATCAACTACAAACATCTACAAAAGAGCTGACATTTGGAGAGTTTGACTTAGAGGGGCGACGGGAGCAACACAATTACGCATTGGTTATCCTCCAACTTTCTAAAATTTTTGGGTAAAGAAGATTTTAGTTGATAGCAGAAGCTCTGCCGACATAATTCATAATTTTCTATGATGCATTTTTAAAACTTGGCATTGACAATGCTCAATTGAGCCCAGTGAACACTCCACTGATAGGATTTGGAAGTGTTAGGGGAGGTTGCTCTCCCTTTCTCCTTGGGGTCATACCCTAAAAGAGTAACAAAGATAGTAAAATTCCTAGTGGTCAATGCCCCATCGACATATAATATGATCTTCGGGAGGCCTAGTTTGAATCTATTTCGTGCCATAGCTTCTACCTACTATATGAAGCTAAAATTTCCTATTAGTGAAAGGATCGATGAGGCTATTGGGGATCAATGGATGGGTTGAGAGTGATATGTAAATACTTTACGAAAAACATCTACAAATTTGAAGCGACAAGGAGGTGGTGATGACCTCCCCAAGAAGGGAAAGAGAAAGCTTGTGAACTTTATCGATGGAGAATTAAAAGATAGGAATAAGAAGCCTAAGAATATGAAATTGAAAGCTATTGAGAAACTAAAGATAGTTGAACTGCTCAATGGAAATCCCCCAAAGACAATCAAGATTGGAACTGGACTCAACCTAGAGGCAGAAAAGAACTTGTCAACTTTTCTTAGGTATAATGTTGACGTATTTACTTGGAGCATGGAGGAACTAGTGGGAATATCACCAGAGTTAGCACTTCACCAGCTGAATGTTAATCCAAGCGTAAAATCGATCAAGCAGAAGAGGAGAACTTTTGGCCCTAAAAGATATCAACATATAAAAAAAGGTCAACAAGTTATTATCGGCCAAGTATATTCGTCCAGTTCAATATCCAGAGTGGCTAGCCAATGTGGTACTCGTACCCAAATCAAGAGGCAAATGGCATCTTTGCATAGATTTCATCGATCTAAACAAGGCTTGCCCAAAAGATCCATTTCCACTCTCGCGCATAGACAGGCTAGTGGACTCCACTTTAGGTTGTGAATTGTTGAGTTTCCTTAATGCATATCAAGGATATAATGAAATCAGATTGGCTCCCAAAGATCAAGAGATGATGAGTTTCATAATGGATCAGGGGATATATTGCTATAAGGTGATGCCCTTTGGATTAAAAAATGTTGGAGCTACATATCAACGTCTAGTCAATAACATGTTAACATATTTGATCAGTCGCAACATGGAGGTATACATCGATGACATGCTGGTCAAGAGCAAGTAGATGTGCAATCATGTGTCAGACTTGGAAGAATGCTTCAATATTCTACGAACATATCGGATGAAGCTAAATCTTGCAAAGTGCACATTTGGTGTTCGAGGAGGGAAGTTTTCAGGATATATGATATCTGAAAAAGGCATAGAAGCAAACCCATAATAGATTGTTGCAATTTTGAGCATGCCCCCTCCACGATATATCAAACACGTCCAACAACTAACTAGAAGGCTCGCGGCCTTGAATCGTTTTATTTCAAGATCAACAGATAAATGACTCTCTTTCTTCAAAAAATTTGAGTGGATTGAGGAGTGTCAACAAGCCTTTGATAACCTGAAATGATATTTGGTATCCCTCTTACTGCTCACCAAGCCAGAAATAGGAGAGACCTTATTCATTTATCTAGTAGTGGCGACTGAGACAATTAATGCTGTTTTAGTTCGAGAAGTTGGTCGAGCCCACCAACCTATCCACTACATCAGCAAGATTTTGCAAGGCACAGAGCAAAGATACCCTAATATAGAGAAGCTAGCCCTAGCTCTCATCACTATTATGGAAAAGCTCTGCCCGTATTTTCAATCTCATTAGTGGTGGTGTTGATCAATCACCCTCTCAAGCAAGTGTTTTCAAATCTAGAAACATCGGGAAGAATGATCAAATAGGCAATTAAACTCAGAGAGTATGGAATTAAGTTTTGCCCTTGCTTCATAATAAAAGCTCAAGTCCTTGTCGATTTTTGTTGGGTTCACGCAATCCTGGAAAATGTATGCGCAGCGGAATTTAAATTTTTTTCAAAAACATAAATATACATTACATCACATGTAATTAAAATGAATCCCAGAACCCTTTCATAATTACTCAGTTGTACATTTTCTGATAGTTAAAGTAAGAAAGTTTCAGAAACCCTTACCTTGATTTGCACTTCGGCTGATGTAGGGATTGAAACGATTCAAATCATTATCCCTACAAGAAAGTATCTCCATGTTCTTCAATTTAAAATCCATTTGATTGAAATCTAATTTCCTTCTAAGATCCCAAATGTTATCCCTCTAATGGTATCCACACCTTAGATATCCACTCGCAACCGAATCCTATGCTAGTAGTTTTTGATTCGATAATTCTATCCTAGAATAATTTTGTTTGGAACAAGAACATACTAACAATTAGTTTTTTATGTGTTTAATTTAATTCTTAATTCAATAATTGAATCAAGAATTAAACTAGATAAAACGTTGGTGAACTTTTGGAGATTAAAAGAGAAAGGAGGGACGAAATTTTGGAGATGAAGAAAACTAGTTTTCTTTAAGAGAGAGGGACTATTTTCCACATTTTTTTTTCTCACAAAAATATGCAATAAAATCCTCATAAAAAATGTCTAAGAAGATTGCCAATAAAGGCTACCACACATCATTTTCATGTAGGACTCTTCTTCTTTTTTTATCTTCAACTCTTTTAGTAAGTTTTTTTATCCCATAAGGACTTTTCTTTTTCCTTATTACCTCTTAGAAATTGAATTTTCAATTCAACTTCCTCTCGGAATTGGATTCCTAATTCAATTTCCTAATGGGCTTCCTACAAGCCCACACCTAATGGGCTTAGACCTAATTAATCAATTAAGCCCTACTTTAATTGATCTAATCAATTAAGCCCTACTTTAATTGATCTAATCAATTAAATTTATTTAATTAATTAGGCCTATCTTAATTTATTGATCCAATTAATTAATTAAATATTCCAATTGGGCTCCCTAATCCAATTAGGTCTAATCAACTAATCTAATTAATTCTACATTTGAATTAATTTAAGCCCCATTAATTAATCACATTAATTAATTTAATCCAACATTTGGATTAATTTCTAGGCTAGAAATGGACTTGTCTAAGTTTTGTGTATGACCCCTTAGGTTCACTTTAAACTAGTCGTGGGCTTACAACTCTTGTGACTTAGTTGAATAATTAATTATTCTAATTAATTAATTCAATTAATTAATTCTCTTAGAATTAACTCATTAATTTCAAGAACCGATAAGACATGAGAAACAACTAACAATGCATCATGACTCTTAGTCTAAGGTGAATGTGCGAACCTATTTCAATTACGAATACCATGAAAGTATGGTCCTTCCGTCATCTAATCTTCTAATTGAGCCTAGGGCATGAATGTTAAGTCGAAACCTAATTACCTCAATAACTATATTTTCATTTCTAGTAGCTTGACTCGATGATGAATAATTAGAAAACCCCGTGTCTAATTTCCATCCAACCTTGGCCAAGGATTTTAGAATCAAGTATAGTGGAACACATAGGAGATTCACCTATTCATCTAGATAGGTGACAGATCATTTGTTGGCCACTTATTAATCTCTATATATGAAGATATTACACCAAATATAAACCCCTTGTGATTGTCATGCAATCGAAAAATACATCAAAGTACAACATGTTATGCACAAGGTTACCATAAGCATGTGTATATTTTTTTTTAAATGAGATAAGATAGGTTGTTGATAAGCACCTTGTTCCTACGACCTACTTGGTCATAGGTTTGAGTTACCTATAAAGGAGTTAAAGAACCAAGTCAGTATCATCAAATAAAAAAATATATCTATTCTTTTTAATATGTTTGTTTGTCAAATTTAAGTTTATAACATTATAATGATTGAATTCATTTAATCAAAAGAATATACCAGGAAGAATTAACTATATTGATGATTGAATTTGGACATAAAAAATGGTAAAACTCAAATTATTTTCTTTTTCTTTAAAAGATAAAGCACAAACTTGGCTTAATTCTTTAAAACCTAGGTCAATTAGCACTTGGCCAGAAATGCAAGCTGAATTTTTAATTTTTTTTTTCCAACTTGTAAAACTAATGCATTGAAAAGACAAATTCAAAATTTTCTTTAAATTCTAATGAAGCTTTCTTTCAATGTTGGGAAAAATTTAAAGATTTGTTGAATTTATGCCCACATTATGGTTTTAAAAAATGGCTCTTTTAGTTTCTTTTATGAAGGTTTAACTCCGAAAATAAAATAATTTATTGAAATAATGTGTAATGGTGAGTTTCTTGATAAAGAATCTGATGAAACCCTAGAATATTTTGATCATTTGACAGAAAACGCTCAATAATGGCATAATGTTAATTTTTCTTAAGGTTTTATTAGATCTAATCTTGCTAATAGTAGTAAAGAAAAATATTACCTTAATAAAAAAGATGATCTAAATGCTACAATTGCTAGCTTAACAAGAAAAGTTGAAGTCATGGAACTTAAAAAAGTAAAGAAAATCAAATATGAACAAGAGAAAGAAGTTTGTAGCAATTGTAAACTTTTGGGGCACTCCACCAATGAATGTCCAAACATTCCAGTATAAGCAAATTTTATGAACACATTCAAAAAATCATTCCATTTTCCATATTCTGAAACTTACAATTCACAATGGAGAAATCATCCCAATTTCAGTTGACGGAATGATAATCGTGCCCAATCGTTGCATTCACAAAAACCACCAAATTTTTATTTTTATCCAGCTCCACATACAAAATTCCTTGAGGAGATTTTCCAAGTATTTATGCATAAATAAGCAAACATCAATAATCAGACTTTACAAGCAATTAATAAGATCAAAAGTACACTTTAAAGCTGAAAGTAAATTTTCTACTCAATCTCAACCTAATCTTTCCACTAAGTGTCATGTTTCTTCTTCATGTGAAAATTCAGTCAAGGAGGCTAATTCAGTCACAACTCTTCGAACTGAAAAAGTTATTGATAAGACTATTTATCTCAATAAAAAAGTTTCTAATCCACATCCAGGAGTGAAGAATGAAAATAGTCTTGACGATGAAGGTAAGTGTGAAAATGATGAAAAAGAAAAATATCTACTTCCAGCACCCTTTTCTTAAAAATTGCAAGCAACTCATAAATTGAACTCAAATGTTGAAATTTTTGAAGTTTTTAAACAAGTTAAGATTAATATTCCATTCTTGGATGCAATCAAGTAAGTTCCATCTTATGCCAATTTTTTGAAAGATTTGTGTATAATAAAAAAAAGTATCATGTATAAAAGAAGACATTTTTAATTAAAAATGCTAGTTCAATCATTCAACAATTCACTCCATCCAAAAACAAAGATCCAGATTGTCCAACCATTTCATGTATTATAGAAAATACTAGAATAGATCGTGCTTTGCTTGATTTTGGTGCTACTGTAAATCTTCTACCTTTCTTAGTTTATGAACAGTTAAGTTTGGGAAAACTTAAAACAACTTATGTTGTACTCCAACTAGTTGATTGCTCGATTAAATTTTCAAAGAGAGTAGTAGAAAATGTGTTGGTACAAATTGATAAGTTTTACTTTCCAGTTGATTTCATTATTTTGGACACAGAGCCTGTTGTACAAATACATACACAAATTCCTATCATTTTAGGTCGTCCTTTTCTTGCAACTTCAAATGCTTTGATCAATTATATGAATGGTATTTTGAAGTTATTATTTGGAAATATGACTTTAGAACTAAATGTGTTTAATGTTTGTAAGCAACTTGTAGAAGATGTCGAAGTATAGAAAGTGGATTCAATCGAGAAATTTGTTCATGAATACTTTTCTAGTACTAACTTTTCAAATTCTTTGGAAACTTGTTTTAAAATTGAAAGTATTTGTAAAAAAGCACATGCTAATACTCTCTCTGAATTTTCACAGGTACAAGAAAATCATTTTTGGAAGCTAAGATTTGACAAACTTTCATAATCAATAGTAAAATATATTCCATCAAGTATTAAAGCTCCCGTGATTTATTTGAAACCTTTGTTAGTTGATTTGAAATGCTCTTTTTTGGGTGAGAATGAGACTTTTCCAATAATAATTTCTTTCAAACTGATGCATCTCAAGAAAGTAAGTTGATCAAAACTCTAAAAATGCATAAGAATGCTTTAGGATGGACCATTGCTGACATTAAAGGTATCAATCCTTTTATTTGCACACATAACATCTATCTATAGAAAAATGTAAACCTTCTAAAGAAATGCAATGAAAACTAAATCTAATATAAAATTAATAGTGAGAAACGAAGTCATTAAACTCTTAGATAATGGAATTATTTATCCTATTTTTGATAGCAAATAGGTAAGTACTACTCAAGTTGTCCCTAAGAAATCTGCAGTTACTGTAATCAACAATGAAAATGATGAATTAATTCTAACTAACACTATTACTGGTTGGTGAATGTGCATTGACTATAGCAAACTCAACCCACTTACTAGAAAATATCATTTTTCATTACCTTTCATGGATCAAATTTTAGAAAGAGTTTGTGGGACATGAATTTTATTATTTTTTAGATGGATATTCTGAGTATAATCAAATTGCAATTGCACTTAAAGATCAAGATAAAACAACTTTTACATGTTCTTTTAGTACTTTTGCATATCGAAAGATACCTTTTGGATTATGTAAGGCACCAACTACATTCCAACGATGCATGCTTAATATTTTTAGTAACATGGTTGAACATTTTCTTGAAGTCTTTATGGATGATTTTTCTATTTTTGGTAATTCATTTGATGATTGCTTATCTAATTTGGAAAAAGTTTTGATCAGGTGTAAAAAAATAAATCTTATGCTCAATTGGGAGAAATATCATTTCATGATAACAACTGGTATTATTCTTGAATACATTATTTTATCAAAATATATTGAGGTTGACAAATTTAAAATTGAGTTAATTACCAATTTACCAATACTAAAGACTGTGAATAGGTAATATCATTTTTAAGACATGTTGGTTTTTATAAAAGATTTATCAAAGATTTTAGTGTAATACTTAAACATTTGTGTAATTTTCTAACAAAAGACACTATTTTTGAATGGACTGAAAATTATAAAAGTACTTTTGTTAAGCTTAAAAGCATGCTTACATCTGCTCCAATCATGCAGCCTCTAGATTGAATTTTAGCTTTTGAAATAATGTGTGATGCTAGTGATTATGCTGTTGGAGCTGTCTTGGGACAAAGAAAAGATAAGAAATCATATGTTATTTGCTATGCAAGTAAAACTTTAAATAGTACTCAATTGAATTATTCAACAACTGAAAAAGAATTACTTATTGTAGTTTTTACTTTAGACAAATTTAGATCTTATGTTGTTGGCTCACTAGTTGTTGTTTTTAGTGATCATGCAACTTTAAAATATCTTTTATCAAAAAGATGCCAAATCAAGACTGATTAGGCGGATTCTCTTACTCCAGAAATTTAATATTACGATTCGAGATAAGAAAGGATTAGAGAATGTAGTAGTTGATCATTTGTCGATACTTATTTATGATAACTCATTTCAAACTACACCCATTAATGACACTTTCCCTGACGAACAACTATTTAGTATTTCTGTTTAACCTTGGTTTGCTGACATTATTAATTTTCTTATGACAGGAAAGGTAGCATCGCATTAGAACCTCTCAAGACAAAAGAAGTTTTTGAATGAGGTGAAAAAATTTTATTGGGATGATCCATACCTATTCAAATACTGTCCGAATTAAATCTTTTGAAGATGTGTGCCTGACAATGAGATAGATAATAGTATCAAATTTTGTCATTCAAAAGCATGTGGTGGTCACTTTTCAGCAAAGAAAACCACTGCAAAAATCTTACAATGTGGATTTTATTGGCCAACTCTTTTCAAAGACACTTATACTTTTTGCAAAAGTTATAAAAATTGTCAAAAGTTGGGGTCCCTTTCAAAAGAAAATATGATGCCCCTACACCCTATCCCAGTGGTTGAAATCTTTGACTGTTGGGGTATTAATTTTATTGGACCATTTCCATTATTATTTAATTTTCTTTACATACTAGTTGCCATAGATTATGTTTCAAAATGGATCGAGGCAATTCCTTATCGAAATAATGATCACAAAATATTGATAAA
The DNA here is from genome assembly GCA_019321725.1 of Paulownia fortunei. Classification (NCBI taxonomy): domain Eukaryota; kingdom Viridiplantae; phylum Streptophyta; class Magnoliopsida; order Lamiales; family Paulowniaceae; genus Paulownia; species Paulownia fortunei. Next base: position 17,063,855 of record CM033114.1, read on the forward strand.
ATTTTTGAACGAAAATATTTTAAGTCGATTTGGAATTCCTTGATCTATTATTAGTGATGGTGGAAAATATTTTTATAACAAAGTTTTCGAAACTTTAATGAGAAAATATGAAATCATACATGAAGTTACAACCCCTTATCACTCAGACAAATGGACAAGTTGAACTTGCAAATAAGGAGATAAAATAAATTTTGTAAAAGACAGTTAACTCAAACTGTAAAGATTGATCTTTTAAACTTACTGATACACTTTGGGCATATAGAACTGCTTTCAAAACATCATTAAGCATGTATCCTTATAAGATATTTTATGAAAAATCTTTACCTATTGAACTTGAACATAATGCTCATTTGAAAACCAAAATGTTTAACTTCAACCTTGATGAAACTTCAAAATTGCGCAAATTGCAAATCAATGAACTTAAAAATTGAGAAATAATGCATATGAGAATTGTAAAATTTATAAATCAAGAATCAAATATTTTCATAATAATAAAATTTCAAGAAAAATATTTGAGGTTGGTCAAAAGGCTTTGCTTTATAATTATCGATTATATTTGTTTCTTGAAAAATTGAGATCAAGGATGAATAATCCTTTTGTTGTAAAAAATATATATCTTTATGGGGCGATTGTCATTGAGAATCCTAAAAATGGTAATATATTCAAAGTAATGGGACAAATAGTTAAACTATTTTTAGAAAATCAATTTTCACGAGAAGAAATTCTTTTTCTTTTTAACCCATATTATGATTAATGTTGTATATATATATTTATTTTCTCTGACTTTATTTGTTTTGAAGGCTTTCTTTCTTTTATTTTTTTTATTTTCTTTTTTTAGTTAAGTGGCGGATAACGGTACTCCGTGATTATTAAAATCGGACTTATCAATTTCCCAAATAATTGAAATCTCTGTACAAATTTTCTTTATTTTTCTCATTTTCTTTTTTTGTTCTTTTCAAAATGGGTGATATTCTTCTAACTATTAAGAAACGATTTCTTTTTCTTTCTAAAAATTTAATTTTAAAAATTTATAAAATCAGGATTGAAAAATTGAGAATGCTTATGAACAAGGGTATCCCGAATGACATACAATGAATAATTGAAGTAAAGGTAAGTGCGGGTGAGTTTTTACATGAGTTTTCAAATTTACTTACTAGATACATGCCTGGTTTTGGTAAAAACACATATTTAAAAAAAACAAAAGGCGAAAAAAATGAAAGTTTGTCACAATTGTGCTAGATGAATTCGCAACACAAAGTGTCGTTCTTTAGGAATGGTCTCTAAAAATCAAGAAGATAAACTTAAATTGATTATTGATGGACTGAGAAAAGAGTCTTTAGATTATATTATATTGACTCTTGAGACGCATTCATGTGGATTGGTACAATGTGCAATTCTTGATTTATGGGATCATTTTCAAAATGAATATGAGCTTTATAGTTTTGGAATCTGACATTAAAAGACCCTATTTTCCAGTTTATAAAAAAACTAGATGAGAAGCATATCCTCGACCCATAGAGGGCGTTTAAATCGTTACTGGACATAAAACTAGAGAAAGATGTGAGTCACAATCACAACTACATGTACATTCACATGTAAGTAGGTAATTTTTAAATTTTGTGTGTTCTTATTTTCAACATTTTTGATTAAAGAAAAAGACGTGCAATAAATGCATTCCCTGTTCACACCTCAATAAATAGCACCATACTCACTCTATTTTTGCACAACTTATTTTCAAAGAAAAAAAATTAAAAATAAAATATAAAAAAATGGAAGTTTTTTTGAGTCACAAATTCAACTGCATTTGTGTCTTTTGTGGATCCAATCTAAGAATAAATGCTGAGTTTATAGTGGTAGCCAATAACCTTAGTAGAACTTTAATAGAAAGAAAAATTTATTTTGTGTATGGGGGAGGCAATTTGGGGTTAATGGAGAGTGTTGCTATTTCTGCTCATATAGGAGGAATCAAAGTTCTGGGAATTATTCCAAAATCTTTAACAATATAGAATATCATAGGTATGATCATTAGAGATGAGCTAAAAATATCACATATTTAGGACATAATGTCTAACATGTTAAACAATGCGGATGCATTCATCATTTTATCTAGCGGTTTTGGTACACTGGAGGAATTATTCCAAGTTGTCTCTTGGTACCAAAAACCCATAGGTATTCTTAATGTTAATAGTTTTTATGATGGTTTGCCATCTTTTATAGATCATGTTGTGAAAAAGGTTTTATTTCACTGTCTGTCAGAAGAATCCTCATTTCTACTCTGATACTTGACCAACTGATTGATCAACTTTTAGCATATGTACCAGAACCTGATCCAACTTTAGCCCATATGGATTGATCCAACATGAACAATGGTCAAAAATACAAATTGAATTTGACTCTCAATTTGTGATACTTTTTGTTAATGGTTTCATCTAATAGTGTATTTTGTGTTGTTTTATCTTTATTTTTTTTAGCCACACTTCAGATAATATCTTTTTAACTCTATTTTTCTATCTATTTGTGACATTGGGGATAATATTTTGATTAGGTTGGGGGAGGAATAGTTGATATCATGACTTGCATGTTCAATGTATGTTGTTCTAATATTTTATTTTTTTTTAAAAAATCAAGCGTGCTTTCTTATGGGTCTATTGATATCATAAGAAAAATTAGTGGCAGAGTAAATGATAATTGTAACACTCTTAAAATGCATCCTTATTATTTTGCATAACATGGAAACTTTGTAAAGTTTTTATCAAAAGTTTGGGAATTACCATTTTTTTTAAGTTGTAGAGGTTCTTCCAATTTTAATGGTTAAAATTAAGCATGAATAATATAGTTTGATTGATAATGGATGTTGTTTTGGACTTTGATGTATTTGGTTAATATATTTTTGCGATAATTGTACTCAATTTTTTTTGCACAAATAGTTATGTTATTCAGTATGAAGACAATAATGTCAAAATAGGTAGTTCTTATGTCATCGTTCTAATCATCACTTGGATCTTCAACATATAGGGGTTGAGTATTAGAACTTTTTCTTTTGATCTGTCGAATCGAACGACTGATAGTGCACCATTAGAAAAATGATTAAGGTATTAGGCTTTCTAGTATCATTGTCAAATCAACTTATTCCCCGTGTGATGTTCCAAGAGAACACCCCCCTAGCGAACCACTTTGAGCTTTTCAATAAATAAATATTTTTCTGTAACCATATCTTTTTACCTAGGTTAAATACACTATTATCCAACCTTTGTTCTAAAAATGATTTGAAGTTTAAGAGACATTCCATTAACAGTGTGAACTTGCAAAAGAAATTCATGTTGAAATAGAAGATAAGTGTGGAGAAGTTTCTCTTCAAAAAAAAAAATAAAAAATAGAAAAGAAAAAAATTGCAAAGTGTTACGAGTTGCAACTAAAAATGAAGATATTGCAAGATGAATAAGATGAGTCCAGTTTAATAAACCCAGTGTTGAAATTTATGGAGTTTGAGAATTATTTATCGATAAACTCTATGTCTCTAATTCTATAAAATTTTTGAACCTTTGTTGCATCATATCTTTTTATTTCTTAGTCATATCACTACCATTTGGCCTTACTACAACCTTTATTGAATACCTTTTGATTTCGTGTAGTGCCTTCAATGTAGTGGAGATTTGCACCAAACAAAGAGCCTATGATGTTTAATTTTTTCATTAGAGATTGAGTGATATTTTTTGTAAGGTTTTATGAGAATTCACTTATTTGAAGCATGCATAGTTTCGCTATTATTGATATTAACTATTCACACACATACACTTGAGTATGATTATTGTAGAAATATATTGATTTTTGAATTACTAAGAGTTAAACTCAATAATTATTTGATTCCAGTTCCATATTATCTTGTTGTTTCTTGAGAACAATAGTTGGAAGATAGTTATTATAGGTGTTTGTGAGTATCACCATTAGAAATTTTCACGAAACTATAACTCATCCTCTATGGGCCACCTAGGGGTTTAAAGGCTTGTTGCATATGTTAAATACAGTCATGGTTTCCTGCAAAAGTGTATTAGTTTAGGTTTGTTTTAAGCTTGCTCGAGGACAAACAATGGTTAAGTGTGGAAAAATTTGATAAGTGCATATTTTGGCATATTTTTGTATCAAAGCCTTTATACTTTTATTGTTTTATTCTTATTAATATTATTATTTTATTAATATTTTGTGTAGAAAATCAATGAATATAAAAAGATCAAAAGAAGCATGTTTCCAAACTTGTACAGTTTTGGTATTTTGAGCATAACTCTATGATCAAAAGCCTTATGGACCTGAATTTTATTTCATTTGAAAGTCAAGAGATGGAAGTACAATATTTTTGGTGGAAACTCACCCCAATTCAATCTTGATTATATCATAAAATTCATCTAAATAATTGCACAAAATGAATCATAAAAAATTCGGATCACAGTTCAACCTAATATTGGCTTATTTGACCAATTTAGTCATATCTTTTAAGCCCAAATTTATTTTGAACTAAAATGTGGATATGTTATACACAAGAGGAAATAAACAAGTTTTCTGAAAATAAGATGGTGAGAAAATGTGTCAAAATGGTTAAAACATAGGTTGCAAATTGCTGCTACTGTTAAAGGATGACTTTTGGACATGATTTGGTAATTTGATCACATCTCCTTAATCTGATAGCCAAATTTGACAAATGATATATAAAAATATATCAGCGCTAAAAGATCTACAACTTTTATTCTTACTTATCATCAAAATCTAGCTGTATTTAACCTAAAAATATAATTTAATTCAATATGTGAGAATTTTAAGGACTTGGTATAACAACTTACCAACTCTTGGCAACTAGCATACCACTTGATTAACCCTTCCATTATTTATTTGGCATCTAGCTTATTTCAAGTATTATAAATAAACTATAAATTAAGCTTGTAAGAGAGTGGGATAGAGGATTTCTTTAAACTAAGTTTTTTAGTATGTATGTTTTCTAATAATATAAGTTTTCTAGTAGTAATAGAAATGCATTCTCTAGTTTATCTTTTATTTTAGTATTTTCTACTTTTATTATATCTTTCTAAATTTTATTTTCTTGAGAAAAAAGGGTGAACCTCTTGATGGAGAAAGATGAATGGTTATAAGGGTAGAAAATATTTACGTATATTGTATTATTATTTTGAATTTTGATCTAAACCCTACTTATTTTGTGGTGATTCTTGATTTATGTATTTCTAATGGCTTAATAAATACTTGGTTTCATTTAACTTATTATATTATTTTACTCCACCGACCGCTAATGTGAAACCTTGATTTGTTGTTGACAAATATATACATAAATATTTGATCCAGTAAATAAATGTTGGCGTTAAGTGATAATTTGCAAATAGTAAGATAATATTATGATTACCTTATTGCATGAGCTATTTAATAATATCTTCTCATTGGAACCTTCATTATGTATGGATTCCAATTGTGATAATTAATAAAGGGAAAAGGAATAAATAACCGTTTCTCTATCTAAAACTCAAAAGTGGATCCCTAATTCTCAATACTTTTATTATTTTGATTTTTCTTTAGTTACAACATATATCTAATTTTTCATATATTTTGCATCACATAAATCCCATTTTTTTAGAATTATATTCATAAATTCTTTAAGCAACTTTCCTGTGGATCGACCTCGGACTCACGAGAAATTTATCACTTACTACAACCTGTATTTGAGTTTGCAATATTAAAGTTATAGCATTTATTAAAGTCATTTATTACTTTAGTATTTTGAAATTAGGATTACTTAGGTTACTGATCACGTTTTTTCAAAAACTTATAATTTAAAATATTTTTGAAGTAACAATAATTTACAATTGAATTTAGAGTTAAAATTGCTCAACATATACTATAAATTATATAAATATAATGCATTAAGGGTAATTTTGTCCAAGTATATCATTCAGGAGTGTAAATGATACATTTACTAGTTCAGGGGATGTTTGCGAGCATAAGTGAAATTCAATGGATGTTTGTGAGCATAAATCAAAATTCAAGGGATCGTGTATTTTTTCCTACTTTTTATTTAGTATCAAAACTCCTAGAATTAGTTTTTTAATTTTCTCTTTTCATTTCTACTCTAAATTGATCTTTCTTTTTCTTGTAAAATTATTATAGATATATTTCAATTGTTGAGAAAATTAAAAAAAATATCTTACATACACAATTTTTCATGATACTCAACTTTAAACGATTAGAATATTCTCATAGGAAGTCCCCTACATATGCTTCTGACTTATAGTTAGAAAGCTTTCGAAAACTAGTTTTATATATGAAATTGATATTATTTGAAAATTCAAAGAAGATATATTTTCAATTTTTGAAAAAGAATTTGGAATATAGAAGGACACTTATCTTATAATTAAATAAGAAAAAGCTAAATAAATATTAAATTATTTTATTGCCCTTAAAATTAATTATGCCAAAAGGATAATTTTGTCGGATCAAACATTTCAAGAAACCTTGAAAACTATTCACATTTTTAATAGTTGTATGTATCTATAGACATAGATATAGATGTAATTACTATATATTCAAATTTTGAGTAATAATTTAACTAATTATTTTTACTCTATAAACTATAATTATTTAACTTCTTGGTTGCATTAGCTCTTCTTTTGTTTGATCTTGACAATTTGAGTTATTCTTTTTTTATTCAGTTTCATAGAAATATATCGCATTTTTTTCTTTTTGAATTTTCCGCTATCTCTTCTCTCACTCAAAATTTAGTTGTTGATCTATCATTTCTTCTCCTTTTTTCATAAATATAAATTGATAGAACAAAGTCTACTTAATTATTCATCTAAATTTCTTAAAATGAAACCCTTTTAATATGTTCACTTTTAATTCTCCTTTCAATTTTACATATCATATTTCATTTGGTTAAATTAAACATTATCATATTGACAAAGAGATTGAAATTACAGTATTTTTGATTGAAGAGCAACTATTTTGAAACTAAAAAATATGTTGTGAAATTTAAAATTTAGTTTTTAAAAATTATATTAAATATTTATTTAGAGGTTATAGGATGTTTTTTATGCAACAAAATTTGCAATCTTTCTGTTGTTTTCAAAATATTTTTTGAATTTTTCATCTTATTGGTTAGCCTAATTAAACAAAGTGTGGAAAGAAAATCCAATGAAAGCAAACTAAATATTTCTTTCTACTATATTTTTTAAATCTTAGCTTTTAAAAGTTAAATTTAAAATCTCATATCATAAATTTTAATTTTGAATTTACCATTTTCATCTAGGTGTATTTTAATTTCAGTAATTAGATCATAAAAACTTATGAATCACATTGAGATAAATAGCAAAACTTGGGATACTGAGTACTTTATATTCTAACTTTTATAAAAACTGAAGTATCTTGGTATTTTATCATTAATTCTTTCTTATCTAGCATCTTTTTTTTCATTGTACTATAAATTCATCTTTCTTTTCAACCTAAAATTATATTCAGATAATTTATAATAAAATTAGAGAAATTATCATAATACGCAGTTAGGTAAAATTATCAATTTTAAACAACTATATTTCTCTTATACGAAGTCCTCCCCTATATGCCCAAGAGATATGATTAGTGTGGTATTCATATTTATTATGGGAGGAAATTAAAATAATTTATAAATGAGTATAATGAATTTTTTTAGCAACATGATTAATCATTTTCGCAAAATAAAAGGAAAATTCAAAATAGTTACCAACGGATTTAAACTTCTTGGTTTGACATAAAAAAAGAGACTAGTTCAAACTTTTTTCCTATTTTATAATTATTAATTAGAGATATAATAGACATTTCAAAATTTTCAATAATTTTTTTGAAGGATTGATATCAAAAAGAAAACTAAAGTAAGGGTTCGAACTATACCACTTAAAAATTGATAAAATTCAGTTATGTCCTTTTTTCTATTTAATAATTATTAAATAGGGGTATAGTAGGCATTTCATGCTTTCTTATTAATTAGTTATGAGTTAGCTTCTTGAACCGTCAAGCTTTCAAGATATATGCAGCCATATTTTCCGTTCTTATGCATTTTATACCATGCTTCTAATTTAATATTAAATTTCCTGGTATATACTGTGAACGGTAGCAGACAAAGCCAACTTCATCCGGATAATTTAATTTCTACCAATCGTTTTATTTTAACTCCTGATTCAAGATAACAGAAAGCAAGCACCTGCTTAAAGAACCAGCGTCCAGATTGCTTGCCAGAAACATATACAGAACAAATCATCCATATTTTCATCCTCATTTTTGCATGATTGACAATCGAGTGCTTTGGCTCATAATTTTTGTTTTAAAGTACTTGGAGCTAACATTTGAATCATTTTCAAAAGAGTAGGATTGTGTTCCGTCGTTCCTGAGTGAATCAAGCAGCAAGGCAAACATAGATGAATCTGGGCAGAATCCTTTAGCACCTATCTCCTCAAGAAACTTGAGGAATAACACTGTAGGTAACCCCATTCGGCGGCAAACTTGCCTGTTCCATCTTCAAGAGAAGATATTTAGCTTCCTCAAGTAGCCCATTTTGACAACACCCTTTTATCAGGATATTGTAGGTTACCACATTTGGTTCCAATCCTTTAGAAGGGAGATCAATAAAAATATGTCGAGCTATATGAAGTTTTTAAGCTTTGCAGAGTCCATCAATGACGATATTGTAGTACGCAATATCTTCTTTGTGCTCCAATGCATCAAAGAATAACAATTCACGTTCAACATGCCCATTCCTACACAGTCCATCCAACGAGTTACAGTAACTATAGAAGTTTGGTTTTAGCCCAGCAGCTTGTCACTCATCAAACAGCTTGTGCAGAAGAACATCTGCCAGCACGAAACATCCCCTGTAACAGAGAGCTACAACTAACCACATCAGGTTTGAACCCTTTACAAGGCATCTCGCAAAAGAGATGCATGGCATCGTCTATCTTCATCTTCTTGCAATATCCATTGATCAAGATGTTAAAACTGAAAATATCAGGAGCAATATTCTTGCTAGACATAGAATCAAAAACATTCCTAGCTTCATCCACTCGTCCTTGCAAACAATATCCATCCATCAATGAATTGTAGGAGACTACATCAGGAACCACATTGTTCTGCATTGCAGTCTATCATCTCCTTTAATAATATCTTAACTCCTCTCCAACGACTCAAATTACATAAGCAACAAATCAAAGCAGTGTAAGTGACAACATCAGATCTGATGCCTTTTTCAGATATTCCTTGAAAAGCTTCAAGGCAGAGTCTATCATTCTATCCTTACATAAGCCTCAATAATCATGCTATATATATGGATGTTAGGCTTACAAGTCCCTTTTTCCATTACTCTGAGCAGTTCATTTACCACTGCGGTGTTACCGGCCTTGCAAATTCCATCAATCACAGTCCCATAAGTAACGACATTAAGCTCACACAGCCCTTCTCTTATTTTCTTCCTAAATAATTCTTGTGTCTCAGCAATCCTGTTTTCTAGAAACAAACCTTCAATAAGGTGCTAAAAGTGCTTGCATTGGGAACACAACCGCACTTGAAGAACGAAGCCAAATTTGAAAACCCAAAATTAACCCGATTGGAGAGGCAATAACTGTTAATAGCAATATTCAAGGTATATTCATCAACTGAAATCCCCAAATTGCATATATATTTGAAAAGGCCAATGGCGGCGGAATACCCTTTCAGATTGACCACACGCGAAAGCAATTGAGTAAATTGTTTCACACAAGGAAAAGGTCTCATTCTGGCCATATTCTCATACAAACTAAGAGCATCATTCAACCCATTAATATTTCCCAGCTCAAGCTTGATTTTCTCACGGGAATTATAATTTGCAACAGTTTTTGTACCGAAATAACGAAAGACGGAGATAAATCGATGTGGGCTATGAAAGAAGAAATGGAACTGACCTGATTCATAACAATTTGGGGAAGAAGTTAGAAATTGCCCCAAGCAAGGCCTTTATCTTCATTCTTTACCGTCCGAATAACTCAGGCGGCAGATTCCTTCCGGGCACTGAAAATACTACTCTGTTTATTCTACGAGTAATAGTACTTGTGTATTATACTCCATATCTATATCTATATCGGCTTTTGCATTCACTAGAGGTATTGAACCCCTGTAATGTGAAATTTTGAGAAATAACCGTAAACCCATGTGATATGAAATTTTGAGGAACACCCCCCCCCCGGCTCTATTTATGGCATGACTGCTACGTGGATACGTGATTGCTACGTTGGAATAAAATAAGATGATCATTTTTAAAATTATTTTTATTCACATAACTATATAATTTAATAATATAAATATTATTCTCATAGAAATTTTTATTTTTAAAAATTAAATAAAAATAAATTTATATTTATTTTTGATAAAATTATCCTTCTAAATATAATAAAATAATTAGATAAAATTCGAAACCTAACTCAACAGGAACTCACTCATAACTCGAGATCTACGAATTGAACACACTAAACCTATTTTATTATTTTAAAAATATTAAAAAAATTAAAAATAAATATCACCGTAACTAATTATTGATTTTATGTTATCAATATAAGAATATTATATTTATATTTTAATATATATGTAATATGCATATTATATACATCTATAAATACACATCACATAAATAAAGATATGATAAATAAACAATATATGTGCAAAATTTTAATAGATCTTAATCAGATTGAAACCAAGTCTAAAAATTAAAATTGAGACTTACTCCTACACTTATTTGTCAATTGTATTTTTAATAAATTTTTTACCTATATTCTATAAATATATACATTATAATATGATTAACATAGAAGACTCATTTATGCACTACATATTTAATATAATTTTATCATAAAAAAATTCTATTAAAGAGTATTTTACTTCTTAAAACTATTTTGTTCCAATTCTATTATTCATTCTTAATTATCAATTAGGAGATTGGAATCAAGTAAAAAATAATAATTTCATTCATTTTCATTACTTATACATATCAAACATAGGAATTGTTATATTCATAGCATTACTTTTCTTTCATCATTTCATTTCTAAATTCATCTCATTCCTACATAATTCATTCATATATACCAATCACCCCTTAATATTAAAGTAAAGGTAGAATAACATTTTCGCCTTTATCAATCTCCACGAGTTAGATTTTTATTTTATTTACCTATATATTTTTACATTTAATTTCCACAAAATTGCTTGTATTCATCTATAGCTATAACTATATATATAATCTCTAATTAATCAATGAATAAGTATCATTTATTGCTAATTATTACTTTTACTATATATAAAAGTATGAATAACTTAAGGTGCTTTACGTGTTTTAATATTTTTATGATGACAGAAAAAACCTTATACGGAAATTGTGTATATACAATAATTTAATAATAAGTAAGTAATTTGCTTAATCCTAATCATTAGAATAAGACTCCTATTTACACATGAAATATGTAAGTGTCAAGATATAAATCATATAATGAAGAATAAAGATAAATGCAATTTTTTAGTTATTCTCTTATGTCATATTAGTATTAGACTCCAAACCAAATAGCCTAGCTAATAGTGATACTTAAAATTTCTACTATGAAAACTCAAAAACAATTACAAACTCATGTGAGTGATTAGTATGCCACAATTGAATTAGACATGAATGGTATTAGTTTAGGAATGGAACGAGGATGGGAAATTAACAACATGAATATAGTCTTCTATGTTTGGTATGTACAAAGAATAAAGGAATGAATTTCTTACGATTCTCATCCTATAAATAGTAATTAGAAATGAATAATAAGAATGAAATAAAATTATTATTAATAAACTTTAAAGATAATTTTCAAAATAAAATTATTAATCAATATATTATGTATCAATGAATTTGTTATGGTTCCAGTTGGTGTTAATATATATATATATATATAATAATCTCTATATAAATTAATACTTAAAAAATTAATAAACTCTATTATATAATTATTTTTATGGATCCAACTTGAGCTAATAGGCTAAATTGATAATTTTGACAAATTAAATAAGATAATAATTTTTTGAGAAACCTTTATATAACTATGTAATTCCATTCATATCATAAATTAATAATTTGTTAAAATTACAAATATAATTTGCTAATCTCATCTGTCATGGTTAATTTTTGAACACCTTTTAGATGGAAAGTCACAGTAACTATGAAATATAAGAAATATTTATGTTTGTTTATATAAAGATTATTTTTCATCTAATTCATTGAATACATTTAATTAAATTAATGTAATAATAATAATTTTTGATTAATTTAATGTATATTTAGTGGATTAAATTCGTATTCAATTGATTAGAGTAGTAAATACAATGAATTTTTAGTTAATTAAATGTATATTTATTGAATTGTAATTCTATAAATTAATAAACTATTAATTTATCAATTAATTAATATCTCTTTCAATTAATAAATTTTATATGGTACTAATACTATTAATTTATAAAGGTTTTATTGTATATAAATCTGCACACATATAAGGATAGACAAATCTTACACTGGTATAAACCATATTTTCATAAAAAGAAAAAAAGCCTAATAAATAAAAACAAGATTTAATAATAATTTCTCATCTGAACTACGATAATTTTTACACTATATCATTTAAATTTTTTTTGGCAACTCACCACCAACTATATGAGTTGTTTCACTTTATTATCCAAAACTCCTATCGGCAAAATATTCTGTTGAGATTTCATCACGTGCACGGTACATGCTATAGTTATTATACTTTGCCATCAAAATTTTGCATGAATTTTCACTTTGTCACCTCAGTTTAAAAAAACTAAAAAAATATGTATATAATTAGATTTTATCTTTTTTTCTATTATTCATTCTGAAAAATTAAATTTAATCAACACTTATTATAAAAAAATATATATATTGTTAGTAAAATTATTATTATTTTTTGGATATTCCTTTTAATTTTCATGTTGAATTGAATAAGTAAATATATTTATATACATATTTTTTTTAGTTTTTTTAAACTAAGGTGGCAAAGTGAAAATTTGTGCAAAGTTTGAGTGACAATGTATAATAACTTTAGCATTTGTTGTGCATATGAAGGAATCTCAGCGAAATATTCCGCTGATGGGAGTTCTAGATAGTAAAGTGAAACAATTCATGTAGTTAAGGTGATGAATTGCTAAAAAAATAATTTAAATGGTATAATATAAAAACGGAAGAATGACAAAATATTATTAGAATACAATGTACATCATCCTTTTTGCAAATGAATCAGTAATGGTAGAATTATATTTATTTGATATATGGCTAGAGTTTTGTTAAAAAAAAAATACTTAATATTAAAATTAACGTAAAATAATAAAAAGAATTAATTTAAAAATAAAATATATATTTTTATAATATTTTATTACTAATTTTTTTAATTAAAATTGTAATCTTTATGTGCAACACACGTAGTTTTTACTAGTAACTAATAATGTTTAAAATAAAACAGTAACTCCAAGGAAGGTTTAAATAGGAACCATTATAAATAGTCTTGACCAACCATTTATGTATATTGGAAAAATTCTGAAAACCCCGACCTTAATTTCTAGGGCGGGTTGGTAGGTCTTGACCCGATTGCCCAATGTAGGTTTCATATAGTATTTTATGTTGCTTTTAAAGTTGAGAGATGGGTATCATTACTAAGCTCATTCATCAACTTAAGAAGAATGTGCATAATTATAGATGTTGCTCTTAAAAGTTGAGAGATTGATGTGAAAATTACGTTCTTATAATGGATCCAGCGAATTAGACACTTGTAGAGCTGAAACGTTAATCGGTTATGAAGCTGATGGATTGCTACTTGCATCACGAACTAAAATTAGGAGTGTCAGGGGTTGGCCGACAAAAATCCTCCGGCGCTCAAGTCAATAAGGTGCGTAGGTAAATTAAACCATAAATTAGAGAGTGCTTAAACCTTAATAGAATGCGTACCTCTTAATTATAAAAATAGGAGGATATTTATAGTGAAAAATAAAATTTTTATAAACTATCATGCCTCCGGCCTATTGGAGAATTTTTCTTTTAGGTCTTTAATCTCTCGGCCCACTTTATTAGTCCATATTACTTAGATTAGTTAATTTGGGCTTGACCCATCATAATATAGTCCAATTATGATGGGCCCTATACTCTTGAGTAAATTCGCCGAGTAGGAGTTAGTCATGAGTAACCGAAGTTTTAGCAATATCTCAAAATGGGATAGTGATTTTATGGTGCTTCAAGTGGAAACCTTTAACCTATTATGGATGAGAGTTATAATTCATCCATCATTCAAGTAGACACCATTGTATTGTTGTAGAGATAGTCATAATTTACTAATCCACTTCCATAAAATTTCTCTCTCTAAGTCAAGTTCTCTCCAAGGGAATCATTTTCAACACCATGAGCTCTGAAGGTACTTGAGCTTATATTTAGGGATCTTCTCCTTCACTTTGATATTTTCACCATCTATTTTTTGTTCAAGTATTCCATTCCATCTTCTTCCTTGTGTTTTGTCTTTCTTTTTCTTTGAGTCAATATGTCGAACACCTTAAATACGTCAATGGTAGGAGTAGATAGCAAGAGTGATGTAGTGATAGAAATATCCACAACCCAACGTAATGCATCTCCATTATCACCAACAAGCTCCACCGCCACGGATGGCCTCGGAGCCATGAGCTGCAGCTTGCCGGTGAGCTGCATGCGCTCACCATACCGTCGAGGAGGCAGCTCACATGGGCGGCGAATTGTCTACCGTCTTTCCCTGCAATCTGTTGTGGCAGCTTGCATCTTTGGCGAGCTGGCAGCTCACCACTCCTCTATGTGAGTTGCCATAGGAGTAGCTCGCCACCTTAGCGAGCAAGTAGCTCGCACGAGCAGCAAGCTGCCCGTTTATATATCCTCCAGTATTGCAGTTTGTACACCCTCTATTCCTATGTCACGTCTTGATACCCACCATCGAGAATCTTTATTTGAGCTTCGTAGTTGTTAATTTTCTAGTGGAGGGGCCCTATCAAATTTTAATATTTAGATGGAGTCTCTCTGAGACAATTAAAGCTATTCTCGATCTTCCAATTTGTGAGGGTGAGTCTTGGGATGAAGAATTCAATGAGGGGAGTAGTGCCACGGATTCTAGTGAATACCACAGAGTAGATGATAATTCTGCTCATGCACTTAGTCCAGATATAGGTGAGGCATCGAGAGAGCTTCCTTTGGATGATCCCTCTTTGAACTCTGAAGGGGGTGACACTCTTATGTTTGTTAATGATCTTTGACTTCCACATGATGGACTCAATCTACCTTCACGCTATAAATTTCTTTTTCCAGGGGTTCGTGATAGGGTTACGAGTCCTATCGAGGGATGTTTCACTATTTACCTTGCTTATTTTACTAGTGGGTTCACTATTCCTCCTCATCCCCTTCTCGTTGAGATAATAAAGAGTGTCGGCCTAAGTGTTAGCCAGCTAACTCCTAACGCTATGTTGTACTTTGAGGGGGTGGGGTATGCCCACTGAGTGAAGTAGTTCTACTTATAAGATTCATTTGAATGACCTTCACGATACTTTTCAACTTTAATGCTGTGCTTGAGGTTTATTTGATTCATTGTACAACCCTATGAGCTTGTTCCCTGTGGGTACTTGCTTGCATTTGCATTTAATATTTATTCACATATTTGCAGTTAGCTATCTCTAAAATTTCTTATAAGGTACTCATACTTGTTATCTTTTTTGCTTTCCTGCAGGTTAGCGACTTGATTTGTCTTATATTTGCTCCCACAAGTATTTGGAATCCAATTCTTCACTTCCTCCAAGTGGGAAAGCTCCTGAAGGTAGTCGCGATCAAGGGCGAGATGATCACGCAGGTGCTGAGGCTGGTCACCGAGGGGGTAGGAGTAGGTCTTTCCTCCCCCTCTCAAGAGGAGGTGGACCTAGATCATCTTCCTATGTTTTAGATGTAGTTTTAGGGATTGGTGCGCCTAAAGTATAAACAGAGCCTGCATCTAACCGTGCATGCGATTCTGGTACTACTTTTGCTCCTCGAGGTGCGAGGAAGGGCTTCTTCACTTGTGGTTTGAACCAATCTGAGGGAGTTTAGTCATATTGGGATACTCAGGATACAGGCATTGGTTGGCGTAAGAGACGCAGCATAGTCAGTGAGTTTGACATTGTTCCTTTTTTAGGGAAGTTTTCTCATTCTATCTCATAAGCTATAGCAGATGATTTGGATTGAGTGAGTTTTTATTTTTCTTTTTTATGTGGTGTTGGTGTTTTACTTAAGCTATTGACTTTGATTAAATCTCCACTTTCATTAATTATTCTTTCCCCTTGTAGTGTACTACACTAGCGACCCTGTTGGATGCTCGGGATGAAAAGGCTATATAAACTATTTATTATTTTGAGAATGTCGAGAAGAAAGCAAGAGAAGAGATTGCGAAGCTAAATGATGAGGTTGCCAAACTGAAAGAAAAGCTCAAAAACTCGGACAAAGAGCAACAAAAGCTGAATAAAAATTATAAGACCATTAGAGATAAATATGCTCAAGAGCAGATGATTGGTAAGAAGTTTTTGGCATCTGAGATAGGGAAGAAGATATTAGAGTCTGTCATGGAGAAAGCAGTTGGTGCATACCAGGCTTCCGCAGCTTTTAAAGAAGTCGTGGTACAACGTGCTATGGTATTGTATGATGATATTATCCGTGACTGTAGGTATATGTTGAGAGAGACAGGGCGTGTGCTCGAGGATATTGTTATGGTGCTTGATCCTTGAGTTTTGGAGTTAGGCGATGCGCCATCTCAAGCAGTATTCAAGCTTTCTCAAGCTGTAAGTTTAGGTAATGAGATGATTGAAGCTTTTGATATTGGTTACGTGATGGTAGAGTTAGTTGAGACTGAGGATCCACTTGCTACTTCGGCACCTTAGGACCAGCTGCATTTTGATTGGAAGCATTTATTATGTTGCTTTTTTTGACTTTTTTTTTTATTATTATTATCAAGATTCCTTTGTGATTCTACTTTTTGGCTGATTTGCTTTATGTTGAGGTTCCAGTCTTTTGCTATTTGTTGTGAGACTTTAGCTCGATTATGTAGTGACACTTTTTGTTATGTGCAATGAGATTTCAACTTGCTTATATGGAGTATGTTTTTAGCTTGACTTATGTCTATTTCCCTTCTGCACTGCTCATGTTTATTTTTGCTCCAATACTTGATATTTTTGTATACTTAAGAGTTGATTAGGCTCTCAAGATTTTATCTTAGGGAATTACCTATATCCATTCAGGGTTAGGCTTTTGGCTATCCTCAAAGAATGGTGGGGAATCCAAGGATTTGTGTTTTTTCCTATAATCTCAAAGAGTCAGTTTTTGGTCCGGAGGTTGAGCTAGCTATGCTCATGAATGACCTTTTATGAACTCAATTGACCTCTAAGATCGTAGGTATTTTTAGATAAATCAAGTATGTGCAAGTAGTAGTCCTTAAATTAATTCTAACTAATAGACATCAGCTGGGCTGACTGTAACACCCCCCCTTTCCTACACAACCATATATATATTATATAATTTGACATGATAGAACCTGTGTGCATGCATGGAATATTTTTTTTTTTAACATTTTAAGAAAAGCTAAATCACTTCTTACATACACAACCTTGTTTAAAATAGAAGGATCAGTATTTATATAAAAACACAACACCCACAACGACCACAATATTTACATACTTAATTACAGTAAAGTTTTAAAAGAGAAATATAGT
>CM033114.1:17081774-17169247 GCA_019321725.1 Paulownia fortunei
CTAATTATGGGACTTGGTCCTATGCCTAGGATGGTTTTGAGCCACCGCTTACAAGACTTGGTCTTATGCCAAGGATGGTTTTGAGCCACCATTTACGGAATTTGGTCGTATGCCTAGGATGGTTTTGAGCCACCACTTACAGGACTTGGTTGTATGCCTAGGATATTTCTGAGCCACCGCTTACAGGACTCAGTCATTACTGCTCACCTACATATTTGTTAATTTCAAAGTTTGGGTGTGTTAGGCTATCCACAAATATAAACAAGATTTTTGATATGTGCAAGCAACGATGATAATTATGAAATATAAACATGAGCAGTCGTAAACTTAGCCAAGTAATTTAATATATTTTTTAAAATGTAAATCTTTGCATAAAATAAGAAGTCCAGAGACTTAATCATAAGTAACAAGATAATCAATATCTAATACCTGATGGCAAGAAAAAAGTACACTAGTGAGGGACTTAGTTTAAAGAGAATTTCAACCATCTTTTCTCTCTACTTCCTACTAAGGGTAAAACTTCTTGAGGTTGTCTGCATTCCATAAATAAGGAATGTCATGCCCATCATGATGCTACAATTTATAAGCTCAGGGTCTTACAATCTCTGTAATCTTGTAAGGTCCCTCCCATTTTGCATCTAGTTTCCTTATGGGTCCTGAGAGTTTTGTCTTCCTCTTCACCAGGTCTCCTACTTGGAAGTTTTGAGGGCACATCTTGGAGTTGTAAGCCCTGACCATCCTACTTTTATACATCTCTGCTTATGTGGAGGCTTTTTCTCTTACTTTATCAATTAAGTCAAGATTGGTCCTCAAGCCTTGATTGTTCGCCTCCAGAGTGTAGATTACTACCCTCAGGCTTAGCTCCCAATATCTCTTGGACAACTCATTGTATCCCATATGTAATGGTGAAGGGAGACTCCTTCATTGTTGTATGCGGTGTTGTGCGATATGCCCTATAAGATGGAAAGAAGTTCATCTGCTCAAGCTCTCTTTGTTGCTCTCCTAGGCGAGTTTTTATATATTGAATAATAGTGCGGTTGTCACTTCAACTTGTCCATTAGCTCAGGGATTGTCAATAGAGGTGAAGAATTATTTGCTTGATAATTCCTTGCACCATTCCCGGAGTTTGGTTTCTTGGAATTGTATTTTATTATCTGAGACTAATGCGTAGAGTAAGCCAAATTTGCAAATGATGTTTCTCCATATGAACTTCAAGACTTTCTTTACAAATGTTTTTGCAAGGGGCTCAACTTCCACCCATTTGGTGAAATAGTCTACTGCTATTATCATGAACTTCCTCAGCCCCAGGCTAAGAGGGAATGGTCTAACAATGTTCATGCCCCACTAAGTAAAATGACATGGACTTTTTAGAGATTGCAAGAATTTCGCTAGCAAATGAGGCACGTTTGCATGCTCTTGACAAGCTTTGTAGCATGGCGCTAGGGCCTTAGCATCCTCAAGCAAAGTAGGCCAGAAGTATCATTATCTTAGGGTTTTTACTACTAAGGTCTTTCCTCTAAGGTGAATGCCGCAACTTTCTTCATGGATCTCCCTTAGGACATACTTTGTCTTTGCTGGAGATAAATTTTTGAGATATAGTTTGGTAATCGCTTATATAACTCTCCATTGATTAGGATAAATCACACTGCTTGGGCCATTAATTTTTGTGCCTCTTAAGGCGTCTCTAGCAATGTCCCTGTGTTGAGGTATCGAATAATTTCATCTTTCTAGATGGGCGCTTTTCCTCCATAGGATATTAGGACGGTGATCTTTGTACTGGTAAGGGCTGCTAATAAGCTGACTATCTTGGTTAATTAATCCTTCTTCACATTCTCACTTCATGGAATTTATTTTACCACGAACTCCTCAAACTTAGACTACAGGTCCTTGACTAAGGATAAATACTTTATCATTTTCTCGCCACTTGATCCCTCTATCCGACACACCACCAGTTGAGAGTTACTGTGTGTAATGAGTTTGCACTTCTGTCACAAGAGCTAGTTTTCTTTCTGCTAGCAATGCTTTATACTCTGCCTCATTGTTAGAAATTTGGGACTCGAACTTGATAGCATATTCAAGCTGGTCCCCTTGAGGGCTTTCCAGTATAATTCATGCTCTGTTTTCGAAGAGGTAGAAGAACTATCAACATAGATACTCCAAATAGAGAGCGAGCTGTTAGGAGCATCAAACTTCATCTCTTCAAGGAAATTGATAAGGACTTGTGCTTTTATGGTTGGTCTAGGATGGAGTTCTATCCCATAATCACTTAACTCCATTGCCCAATTCACCATTCTCCCAAAAGTGGTTAGGTTTGATGGGACTTGCTTTAGCAGATGGTTGGTTAACACCACCACTAGATGTGATTAGAATTATGGCCTTAGCTTCCAGGCGGTGGAGACTAGGGTTGATGCCAGCTTCTCAATTTCTATATAATAGGACTCAGCGCCCTATAGAGTATGGCTGACATCTAAGTAGGGTGGTATTCTTGTTGCTTTTCGCATGATAAAACTATGCTAGTAGCTTCTTTTGAAACCGCCAAGTATAGGAATAGAGTCTCTCTTTTCTTTGGTTTGGTTAACAGCAGTTGTGAAGTCAAGAACATATTCAGCTCCTCAAATTCCTACTAGCAGCCTGGCATCCACTCGAACTGTCCTCTAGTCTAAAGTAACTTAAAGAATAGGAAGCTCCTATCTTCCGACCTTACGATGAAGCGACTTAACGCTACTAGGCATCCAACTAATCTCTGCACCTCTTTGGTAGTTGTTGGCAAAGGTATGTTTAAGATGATATCTATCTTCTATGGTTGGCCTCGATACCTCATTCAGAGATCATGTATCACAGGATCTTTCCGTCTTGCACTCTAAAATTACATGTAACTGGGTTTAGTTTCATTCCTGAAGCCTTGAGGATCTCAAAACACTTTCTCAAGTCTAGTGACATCCTTTAATGCTCTTCACCAACAAATCATCTATGTATACCTTCTTGCTTCTGCTGATTTGATATTCGAACAATTGGTTAACCAGCCTTTAGTATGTAGCTCCAGCGTTCTTCAGCCTAAAAAGCATAACTTTGTAGCAGAAAATTCCTTGTTTAGCTAGCGCCACATTAACTAGCCACTCAGGATATTGTATAAGTCGAATGTAGCAAGCTAAACAACTTATCTACCTCTTTCTCAATGGCTTTATTTCTCTCAGGTCTGCATGTCCTCATTCTCTGCTTGTTAGCCTCATGTGGGGGTCAGCATTAAGGTGGTGTTTAGATAACTCAAAAGGTATGCCTTGTAAGTTACCCATTTCCCAGGTGAACACTTGTATATTATTCTGGAGAAAGACTATCAATTCTTGCTCAATGGTTGCATCTAGGTGAGATCCAATGTGGACTATCTTCATCTCATCCCATCGGATCAATGCGATCTTTTCAACTCTTCTGCTACTTCCAGCCTAATCTCATCTCTCTTTCTTTTTTTACTTGCTTACTTTTATCTTGTCGAATACTCTTCAATGTCGAGCATAGCATTTGGGGTCCTAATAATTTTAGCTTTAAGGTTTGTTGAGAGATCCTAGTTGGACGCCTCCATGCAATCATTCTGAATGGTAAAGCAGCATTCTATGGTCATCCTCCTATCTCATGAGGCCTCGCCTACATCTATTAGAGTAGGAAACTTCAACTTCAAATGGTAGGTGGAAGTTATAGCTCCAAATATGTTGAGACTCAGTCTCCCCCAGATTATATTATACTGCATCGGGATTTAGACCACCAAGAAATTCACCATCTTGGTCACGCGATGGGGATATGATCCCAATGAAAGGGGGATAATGACCTCCCATAACGCCTTAACCTCTATATGCTCAAGTCCCTTGAGGGTAGTATTGGTTATATTCAGGCAAGAGTTGTCCATTCCTAGTAGAAGGAATGCGTGATAAGAAATGATGTCTGCAAAGTTGTCTACATCAACTAGGACCTTCTTGACCAAGAAGTTTGCTAGAGCTACTGAAATAACTAGGGCCTCATCACGTGCCTCTCTTGAAGAATCTAAATCTTGATCATCAAAAGTGCACTCATCTCGCTACCTACTGAGGCAGCACACTTTGCTAAAAAGGGGAAGGTATTAGAAATGCACTTATTGGGATTCACATAGGAGGGCCCTCTGGGTCCTAGATAAGCATCCACATATCGGCCCAACAAAAATCACATTCACTATACTGGGTCAATCGTGAACTACATCTTGCTTCTATAGCCAGTGTCCTCACTCTTGCAACAGGGTCTTCCTATAGACGACGCCAAAATAATGTGGGTTATCTCTAGATGTTGAGGTGTAATAACTCCGCTTCACCACTTATATCCTAATTACTGGTCCAACAGCTGGGTTCCCTATCTGCAGCATGAACAGACTGTGAGGAGGGCCCTGGGGTTGTCCGATGGAAGCCTCTTCGATGCTTAAGTCATTAAGAATTTTGAAGAGAATAATTACTGACTAAAAACGAGCAATAAAGAGCGTACCTTGTAAATGAGTAAAATGTGAGGCATTTGTACTTGTTTAATTAGGACATGGGGCTCATGGGCCTTTAATGTATTTTGGATCTTTTGAGCTTTTGATACTATTTGAACTGAAATTAAATATATGATGAGCTAAGGCAAAATAAAGTGAACATACCTATCACATATATACTCTAACTACAAGAGGCATATTGTTATCACGAATAACCTACTTAACAAGAATTGCTTAAGGAAGCTATTGTTCTTTTAGTAAATTTAAGTGTTTAGTTTGAAAAGAAAGGAAGACAAGAAAGAAATTTCATGCAGTCCAAATGGTTCACTTTCACTTTTCAAGGTTGGTCTTCCCTAAATAATTAAAGCTCAGTATATGCTACATCTAATGTATTGTCCATTAAGTATTTAGATGATTAATAACTATTTTATTTCATAAAAAATTAGACACTTGTTAATTATCCACACATCTAATATATTTTCTATCAAAAATAGCATCTCAACGACCAGAAACAACAAAGACAAACTACAAATTGTGAGAACATTTCAGGAATAAAATTTGGGTCACTTAGTTTAGTTTGCTGGAAAGTGGGAAAAAATGAAGGATTAATTTTAATTAGAAAAAACTCTTGACTCAAACATTGGAATGACTCGAAAAATGATACTTCGGTATATAGACAACGCCATCAAAATTTGTCCCTAGAAATCTTTCCTATCACCTTCACATAACAACCTAGAGAGTTTTAGAAAAACTCTTGCGGGAACTTCTGTAATTGCTATTCACCAGTATTAGGTGGTTTTGCAGTATCTAAAAGAGAATTTTCACTGAAGACATTAACAATTTTATAGTGGGGGCAGTCACCACCTATACATAAACATGTATATGTGTGTCTGTGGTGGGTGAGTGTCTAATATTTTTGTACCTATATATTTGTGTGTTAATTTATCTCTACTAAAAAGTTGAAAAGGGCCAAATGGTGATATGACCACTTTTTAAGCTTCTGTACTGTGTTTCTCTCCTACAGACTTCTTTTTTTTTTTTTTCTCTCCAACTCCTTCCTATTTTTTCTTTTCTCACAAACATTTCTTTTCTCTTCATTACTTATCAGAAAAATATTTTCTTCTTCATTTTATAATTTTTTTTCATAAAATAGTTATAGTAAGAGTTGTAAGAAACACAATTAATTATTTATAACTTTCATTATTTATGCACACAAATCGGCTGTCTCACACACCCCAAACATAATACATGTGTGTGTATACTCTACTTATAGAAGTGTGAATTGTGTGTGTATGTATACTCTGCTTATAAAAGTATGAATTGTTGAAGTGTGAAAAAACTCAATTGTCCATCTTTATATATATTTATATGTGTATCATAATAGTGTGAGGCCGTTGAAATGTGAAAAGACTTCATTGTCCATTCTTATTAATTTCAAAATAAAAAGATAAAAACACTGAAAATAAAAACTAAAAATGAAAATATAACCAGAAGAACAATCACTGAGCAAACATTTCTTACCAACACTAAGAATAAACAAACAAGAAAACAATTAGTACATTTGCAGAGAACAATGTGTCAATGCTGCAATTCATTGATTATGAAGAGGGATGCATCTAAACAAATTTACAGCAACCATCATCGCCGGAAGAACTTATTTCCTCTACATCTTTGGCTTTGAATGCAACTTTCAGACAAAGCTTTCTGTTTCAACACGTAAAATGGAGAATTCTTAGGAAAGGCATGCGATAAAGGCAATGTTGTAAAAGGTGAAGGGGATAAGGTAATATGGTGTGGTATTGCCATTTCTAGAGAAAGAACACTGTATGTATGTATGGTTTGTGTAACTGATCTTCTGCAGGCAGGTAACAAGTTTTTGAAAGCTTTTTAAGTTTATAGGTGCAGTTTTCTCCTGGGATTTATAGTATTTGCCAACAATGAAATTGGTTTATGGCATAGGTATAGCACTTCGATCTGTTCTAATTTGATATTTCATATCATATTCTACTTCATATATATACACCACATGTATATGTGTAATTAAGAAAATGTTCCACTTCACATATAAGTACTCCAAATGTATATTTTTTATGTTTGGCATACATTTGCAATGTAAATTAGGAGATGCAACGTAAAGTTAAGACAAAGGATCCGGACTGAATGGTGTCCTATATCATGAAGAAAACCAGAAGTCCACGTGTGCTTCAAATTTCATCCATCTCTGGCCAATAATTCACATGGTATTGTACTTGTATTTCTTCCCACCGACAATGGTGAGTGGTTTAAATTGCTTTTGGACAAAAAAAATTCTGCATAGCTTACATTGGCAATATTCAACAAAAATAGCTCTGATTGGTTTATTTTGAGTGTATTGGTGGAAATATTATAAGAAATCTGTGAAAAAATATATTGGAGAATGTTACGTATGTTTAGTTTTATTTTTAATGAAAATATTTTTTATAATTTATTTTGGTTAGGAGTGTTACATTATCATTTTTTATTATCATATATTATTTTTAAATTAATATAATAATTAGATGATGTAAATATATTATTGATATAATTTATTTGAATATATATAAAGATATATATGATAATATGAATATATAATAATTGATATATATATATATATGGTAATGATTAGGATTTTTTAGGAATAATTTGGGAAGATGAAATATATTTTGGAGGAAATAATATTAAATATT
The DNA here is from genome assembly GCA_019321725.1 of Paulownia fortunei. Classification (NCBI taxonomy): domain Eukaryota; kingdom Viridiplantae; phylum Streptophyta; class Magnoliopsida; order Lamiales; family Paulowniaceae; genus Paulownia; species Paulownia fortunei. The sequence goes on from CM033114.1 coordinate 17,088,969, forward strand.
TGGTTTCATTTCCCCAAAACACTGAAAATGAAATCCAACTGAATATTTGGTTTCTTCAATTCTGCTTATTCTTTCAGTACAAATAATTTTGCAAACAACATTTTAAGTGAAGTGTTAACTGTACCCTTGAGCCTATTGTACTAACAATTAATTTAAACATCTGTAGTTAGGAACTAATCTAAGTCGAACATAATCATAGATTGATCTAAGTTATATTCAAGTATTATGTACTTGTCTGCTGTGTCAGGAGTTAATTGTGCAGCTCTCTGTTATCCTATTAGTTAATAATGTGTCGAGTACTCATCTATTCGAGTTAATCCTAACATGTTCAAAGTCCACTTCCTGCTCGCGATCCTTCCACTTCCTGCTCGCGATCCTTCGAAGATCATCAGAACAAGATGCTCTGAGCATGGAGACAAATGTGACCTACGATACGAACAAGATTATTAGTTAGAACCATGGTTTATACATTGTTTCCTTCCTCTTTAAATGGCATGCATGCACATTGCAGTATGGTCTAACCGCGAGGTTCATCAATCATCATTGTACAAAAAATTTCTCATTATAATAGTATTTTTCTCATCCCAATTGGGTCTCGCTCATGAGCCGGAGTAGCTATTTTCATTGGTCAAATTCCCAGTTGGCCCAAGCAGTTAGTAACAATGATTTTTAGCTGCACAGAGGTGATTACTGTGGCGATCAACCATCAAGTTTACCTTCGGATCTTGAGGGGTCAGCCCAAGCAACAATGTCTGTCTCTTGCTTGCCTCACCTTTCATCATTCAGAAGTATAGGGGCCAACAATCATATTAGATAACTTGTTCTCTCACATTTAGAGCCTTGTTTATTTCTGATCATCCTTTTCTTGCAGACACAGGGATTCTGTTCATGGGGTTTTATCATTTAAGAGTGTCCGTCCGATATAAATCCTCACACCCATAGACAAATTGTTTGCAGCATATGCTTTTGTTGGTAAGTCCACCAAAATGGGATGACTATTAAAACATTCAAAATAGGGTGACTATTAAAATATTAAAAATATGGCTACCAAACATTCAAACATTGAAGCTACCAAACATTTAAACATTGAAGCTACCAAATTTTAAAAATTGGCATCAAATTTTGCCTATAAATAGAGCTCTCATTTCATAGCTAAAACACACAAGAAAAAGAGAAAAAACAAGAGATTTAAGGGAGAGAAAAATAGAGTATTTTGAGAGAAAAAATAGAAAATTTTTTATTCTCTCTTAAAAATAATCTTCCTATTTTTCTTTAGTATTCCAAGTTGAAAAACTTGAAATATTTGTGATTCACGGGATATTCTTTTGAGAATTATTTGTGTATCTCCTAGTTTAGGGAGAATTTGTAAGCCTACTATATACATATTGGAAGTTTTGTCTGAACTACGGTCCCGTGTTTTTTTCCTATTTGGATTTTTCACGTAAAAATTCTTGTGTCACATTTTTACTCTCTTACACTATTTTTGAAATTCTTAGTTTGTTCTCATTTTTAATCTAGCAGGTAGAAAAAGAATTTCCTGGTTTCGCTGCATTCGTACCATTTATTTTGGCTCTCTTTCCCAACAATTGGTATCAGAGCCACGTTGTTACGATTGTGAATTAAAAAAAAAAAGAAGAATCAATATCTTTTGGGGGGGTGTTCAAATTAAATGGATCAAACTACTCCATTTGGAAACCGAGTATATTGGATTTTCTATATTGTAAAGATCTTTATTTGCCCTTACATGGTGATACTGCTAAACCAAAAGAAATGAGTGATAATGAATTGAATATTCTCCACAGAAAGACAATATATATTCGACGCTTTCTTGAGCATAGTATCTTCCATTATTTTGCAAATGAGGAAAATGTTAATGTTCTATAGAAGAAAATGGAGGCCATGTTTGAGAGGAAAAATGCCTTGAGCAAAGCTTCTATCATTAGAAAAATTGTTTGGCTTAGGTACTAGAAAGGTGTAAATATGACGGAGCACTTAAATGCATACTAATGTCTAATAAATCAATCCATCACTATAAAGACACTGCTTGATGATGAAGTGGTTACTTTATTGCTACTTAGCTCGTTGCCTAACAGTTGGGACACACTTGTAGTGTCAGTCAGTAATTCAGCTCTAAATAGAGCACTGACCTTGCAAATGGTCAAAGATTGTCTTCTTAATGAAGAATCCAGAAGAAAGGAGCAAGATCATTCTTCTGAGTCAAAAGCTTTAGTAGTAGAAAATACTCATAAACAAGAAAGGAGCAAGAACATAAGTCCTCTAAATTGGAGAGAAAAATCTATGGAGAAGTCCAAGTCCAAGAAGGATTTCAAATGCCATTATTGCGGTGGTCTAAACCACTATGAGAGAGATTGCAGAAAGAAGAAAAGAGATCAACAAAATGTAAATAATGAAAATAAGAAAGATGACAAAGACACTACCGTCGTTGCAGTTGATGGATCAGTTGTTATCATTTGTGATGCTTGTATCAGCTCATCATGCCAACATATAGACTGGATTATTGATTCAAGAGCTTCATATCATACACCAGTGGCAGTTTTAGCAAAGTTAGAATTTTTCATTATCTCTTAAAATAGTCTTCCTATTTTTCTTTAATATTCCAAATTGAGAAACTTGAGATATTTGTGATCCAAGAGATATTCTTTTGAGGATTATTTGTGTATCTCCTAGTTTAGGGAGAATTTATAAGCCTACTATATACATAGTGGAAGTTTTGTCTGGACTACGGTCCCGTGGTTTTTTTTTTATTTGGGTTTTCCACATTAAAATTCTTGTGTTACAATTTTACTCTCTTGCACTATTTTTGGAATTCTTAGTTTGGTCTCATTTTTAATCTGGCAGGTGGGAAAATAATTTCCTAGTTCGTGCCATTTATTTTGGCTCTCTTTCCCAATAGCTTTAATGAAATTTTAAGAGAAACTGAAAGGTGATATTATGCATCAATCTTACATATAATTGTCTCAATGACAAATTCTGAGCTACACGGTGCAATATTGCCCGATTTACTACTTTAAAGTTGTCCCATACACTGCCATTCCTACTTGTGATACTTCCAATATCATCTCACATTGTAACATCTTCCATCCACAGAAAATCAATCTACATAAACAATATACATATAGCAATTCATTGTAAATGACAATCCAACTATAAGCTTTCATTAGGCATTGGGAAAACTATAAGCAAAGTAGCCATTGCATTCTAAGTCAGCCAAGTTGAAGGACTAGGCTAAAAGATCACCAGCATGTGCATAATTGATGCAAGTTCTTATGTATCAGGTTCTTTTTCCCATCTGTCTTCTTTTAATAGAACAAAGTCTAAAGGCTCAATGAAAATTGTCAACAATTCCTTGTAAATGGTTGATAATGTCCTCCACAACAATTTCAGGGAAGAACTTTCTCATCATGTCAAGCCTAGCTTCTATTTCTTTACTTTTAGCTTTACCAGGATTGCTCATTACGTGCCTCATCAAAAATTACAGCTTATCAACAAAAGGCTCTGCCCACATATGCCCTTTAAAAGGTCCTTCTTTGACTTCACTCATTCCCTCAAAAGGTATTGGGTAGCTATTCTCATCTGTTAAATACTCATTCGGCCTTGACCAGGTGGTAGTGATAACCAGAAGTGGCATTGCCATTGCATCCATGATTAGTCGACCCCAACCTTCCCCTCTAGACGATAGAACAAATGCATTAGCTGCCACATACAACCTTAGCGGATTGACCTGAGCTATAAGGTTATCAATCAAATAATTAGAGCCCAACCATTAATAGGTTTCTCCAAATCAAAATCTTCAAACATACTCAACAATCTTGTTAGCAAATCTCCATCCGAGTGATACACATTCATCAACAAGTACAATGCAACATCATCAAACTCCTTCAGATAAGACCTCAACAACACATCCCATCTCTTTCTATACTCCCATTTGAATACACTCAAGAAAGCAAACCGTTGTTCCAAATTCAATTCATCTTATCCTAGACTACCTATTGAAGCTAAGTCCAATTGAAGCTAAGTCCAATGGCTCAACCTTAAACAAATCAAAAACCCCAAATCAACAGGCTGAACAATCTTCCTAACCTTTATAGGATCAACCCCACTTTGCGTAAATGTATTAATGTGGAAATCAGTAGAAACCTAAACATAATCAATTATTATACCACCTCATGTATTCCACATTTACTCCTCATGTATTCCATATTTACTCTATCAATCTCAAACATAGTCCTTCGAATCACAACCTTAAACTGACCATAACTAGTGGACGGGCAAGGAAGGGTTTGAAACAAAGGGGATACCAAGCCTTAGGTTCACTATGGTAAACGACAATACCCTGATTCAATTTGCATTCAGTTTGGTAAAGCTCAATATCCAGGTGTCTCATTTCCAAAGGCAAACCCTCCCAAAACTCAACATTTTCTTGATCATTATGCTGCTCAATGCTCAATTTGAAAACTAGGTTCTTTTGCTACTTATTCTAACTGTTTAGTGCTGAGATGTAAGACCAGGCTTCTGAGTTATACCCACCACCTAAGAGGGGCCTTCCATAGGACATAATAAGGGGGTTCGGTAATTTTCTTCTGTTTATCCATTGGAATAAACCATTGAAGTAAATTGGAGAAACTTCACGAATTCTTGAAAAGGATTGCTTTTAGAAGATATGCTGTGAAGTGGCTTGTTTTGATTAGTATGCTTAACGAGATGGCTAAGAAGAATAGACAAAATGCATATTTAGTCACTAAAATTTTTCATAGTTATACAATAGTAACGCATATTTAAAAAAAATTAATGTAGTCACTCAACTTTAAATTAAAATGCACTTTAAGTCACTTAAGTTTTAGAAGAAGCATATATAGTCACTCAACTATATAAAAAATATATTTTTAGTCATTTAATTATAAAAAAACTACACTTCTAGTTACTCATTCTAAGGGAAAAAGACAAAATTTGTCTTCTAAGTTGGACTAAATAGATATTTGGTCTTTTAAATTGACATAATTTGATTTTAGTACACCAAGTTTCCAAAATTGGCACATTTAGTCTAATTTTGATCAAAAAATTCAATCTTGATCGGTAATTGTTGATATGGACACAAGATTGATTGAAAGATGCTTACAAGGATCGAAATTTGAGAATTTTGGGGAATTGGAGGAAAAGTTGCTTTTGTGGTGGCATCCATATGGACAAAATAAATAAAATATTAATGCTTACACAAATTCCAACTAAGAAATTAAAAAAATAAAACTAATCAAAGAATTTATAATTTCCATAATCCTTATAATTACCTATTTTATTAATTTATGCATTTATATATATATGCTAGATATATTCAATATATTATATATGTGCATATAAATGTATATATTAAATAGGAAGTGTATGGGATACCAATCTAGTGGTTGTGATAGAGAATCTCAAAGTCCTTTGGGATGAGAAGAAGAAGAATAAGGCAGGGGGGTTGTGATAGGTGGCAATAATAAGTTGTGGCAGTGAAAAATATGATGACGAGATGGAGATTATGCAGAGAAGGAAATAGGTTTTAGGTTGTGGGGTTTGGGCGCTAGGTGGGGCAAAGTGGCAGTGACGGGGTGGTTGTGTTGCAATGATGGTGGGCGGCGACAATAGGCGTCAATTAGCTATTGGGAAAGGGCTATGGGCCTGGCCTGGTTGTTAGGGTGGGTAGTGGTGTTGGGGAGAGAAAGAAGAAGAAGAAGAAGAAGAAGAAGAAGAAACAGAAGATGATGATGATGATGAGGAGGAGGAGGAGGAGGAAGAGGATGAGGAGGTTGTGTTGTGGCGGTGTTGGGCGATAGCAATGAGCGGCAGTTCGCGGTTGGGGGAGGGGTTATAGGTCCAGGTTGTTGGGGTGGCTGGTGGTATTGGAAGAAAAACAAAAACAACAACAACAACAAAAACAATAAGAAGGAGATTGTCTTGTGGCACTAGTAGGCGGTGGCAATGGTGGGCGTTACTGGTTTGGAAAAGGCTATCTGTCTGGGTTTGTTTGGGTGAGTAGTGGGGATGCAAGAAAAAGAAAATGAAAATGATTTGATTTTTTCCTTTCAAGAAGATAATGATTTGATGATTTAATTTTTTTTATTTGTATTTTTTAATATTATGAATTAGAGATAAACTATTTAAATTAATTAATAGAGGTTATTAGCAGTGACATAATACATAGAAGATTTTTTTTGGTTAAAATAAAATTTATGACAAAGCTTATCTATTAGACTATAGCAAAAGGGCTTTCTATTATCCGTGATTATGTATCGAAAAGTTCCATAGCGATAAATAATGTTGATTCGGATAAAGTCATCAACATTTTGTTTCTTCACTTTTTTAAAAGGTATAGCTTCAGCCTACTTAACAAAGTAGTCAGTTGTAGCCAAAATGTACAGATGTCCACGTGAAGACTTTGTCATAGGTCCAACTACATCTAAACCCCAAGTATCAAATGGCCATAAAGTAACAGTATGGTGTAACGACTCAGGCGATTGGTGAATGAGATTTGCATGAAAGTAACAAGCTTGATATCTTTGTGCGTAATTCATGCAATCCTTTACCATATCGGCCAATAGTAACCCATTCTTTTTATTTGAAAGTGCAACTTTGGGCCTGATTGATGAGAGCCACAAATCCCAAAGTGGGCTTTTTTCATAGAGTTGGGGTGGGATTCATCCTACATCAAATGAGTACTTGAGTGGCCTGTGAATTATAAGCAAGGGGTCAGCCCCTCTCCCTAAGAGGTGCTTTTTTCAGGATAAAATCATGAGACTCAGGTCAAAACAGACAATACCTCTTAGGCAGGTGCTTGCCCATTTCATTCTACATTAGTTTGGCGTCGTTTGTGAGAATCCCGCACTGGCTCCCCAAGCTTTTGTGTATATAGTTCACCCACATGCTGGGGAGCTTATATTTTGGAGGGATTCATTCCACATCGAATAGCACGCGAGTGGCCTATGGATTGAAAGCAAGGGGGTCAGCCTATATCCCTAAGAGATGCATTTTTTAGGATAAAAATGTAAGGCTCCAGCTGAAACGAACAATACCTCTTGGGTAGATGCTTGCCCACTTCATGCCACATCACATAGCTTGGATGGCTTCATCGTCACCTAAATATCTCAAGAAAACTCCATCAAATGAGCACCTATAAAGCATGCCTTTGTAATAAATTAAGCAAGCTGCACAATGTCGAATATCAACTCTTTGATGTAGGTTATCGGGTAGCTTCTCATACTTTAAATAATCTACAAGTGGTTGACACTAATCTTCTTTCTCAATTTCAAACACTTTAATGGCATGGCTTTCTTCTTCTTCATCATAACTCTCATCCTTGAAGATTGGTGATATAACCCAACTTTTGCATATTAGTACACGAGCTTCATCTTTAGGTATGGCGAGTGTAGAAGCGAGATTAGCTTGCTTATTATCCTTCTTTTGCACATATTCAATTACTATATCCAAGCTATCCAATAAGCATAATAGCATAATTGAAATGTTGAAGCAGATCACGTTTTTTAACTTCATACAATCCAAGTAATTGATTAACTATTAATTTAGAATCTCCATACACCTCAAGATGTAATTCGTTGTTGGAACAATTTTGGGTCAAGGTGAAGAAGTATGACAACATTTCTCCATCAGATGTAATATATATAACTCTAACACTCGTTCCTCCTCTATGAGAAACTCCATCAAAACACATCTTTCAATGAGGAATGACTTTAATTACAAAAGCATTTTCATCTGGTAGGTCATCATACAACTCCCACTCAGTAGGGATAGGATGTTCATCCAAGAAATCCGCTAAAACTTGTCATTTCACATTCTTGTGAGAAACATACACGATGTCAAATTATTGCAACTGAAGGTACCACCTTGCAAGTTTATCAGAAAGAATCGGCCTTGTCATGACATACTTTAGTGGATTTGCTTTTGAGATAAGACGAACCATAAATGCCTGAAAATAATGCTTCAATGTCTAGATTGCAAAGATGAGAGCCAAGCATATATTTTCAATTGGTGAGTAGTTTAACTCATTTGGCGTCATTATTCTACTCAAATAGTACTAGGTCTTTTTTCCATCATTATTCTTTTGTGCTGGTAAATGTCTAACTGAATGATCTTGAGCAGTAATATAGAGTATCAATGGAAGTCCCGGTGCAACCAACACAAGAGGTTTCATCAAATAGGCCTTTATACTTTTGAAAGCATTCCTACAAGACTCATCCCATTCAAATGAAACACCTTTCTTCATGAGACGTGAATGACTGGCATCGAATGGTCATATTTGAAATAAAACTTTGAAGATATGCTAATTTTCTTTGCAAAGTTTTGAGTTCATTAATATCTCGAGGTTCGGGCATTTTTAGAATCCCATCAATTTTTGCTAGCTCTATTTCTATCCATTGATGATGAATAATAAACCAAATGAACTTTCTAAACTTGACACTAAATACACATTTTCAGTAAATTCATCTTTAGTTGATATCTTCTCTGGCGTTTAAAGACTTTTCTAAAATCATGAAGATGATCTTCTCACTTTTTGGACTTTACAACCACATTATCTACATAGCACTCCATATTTGTATGAAGCATATCATCAAAAATCTTTTGCATGGCCCTTTGATATATAACACCAACATTTTTCAATCTAAATAGCATCACTTTATAGCAATGTATACCTTTGGGAGTATGAAATGATGTTAGTTTTTCATCATTTTGGGGTACAACATTCTCATATTCGACTGGAACTTCTTCACTCAAAGTGATATGATACATTCATGCAATATCTTTCTATTCATGTTTGATCTCCTTGAAATCGACATATGTCCTTATTTAATCATTCTTTCATCTTATATGAACCATCTACATGGTGTTAACCATTTTTCTAATATAACCACCACTGATCAATTTGAACATTTACTTGTGCAAGCGATCTTTAGCATTTTGAGGAGTTGCATGGTCGACGCCACTACTAATGTGAAAAGAGAAAACCATACTTTCTCTATCATCTTCTTCAGTGTCATAGGTTTGTGTGAGAACAACAATTTATAATTTTGACCTTCAACCCTTTGCCATATGATATGATCAAAATAGTATACCATCTCATACGAGATAGAATCAGATTTTAAAGTTCTTGAGTGGCTTATGGACCATCAACCTTCTTCTAATGCCTTGATATCTTGAAGATACCCAATCTTTGATTATTAGTTCTTTTATGTCCCGACTTTCTAGGTGGGCCAAGTCTATCAAAGATGAAAGTTCTCTCTTAGCCACATTATTGTTGTTAGCTCTTTTGATACTAATACAAATCCTCTGGGCCAAGTCTATCAAAGACGAAAGTTCTTCCTTAGCCACATTATTGTTGTTAGCTCTTTTGATACTAATACAAATAGGATTTTGTGAGACAAACCCAAGGCCCGTTTTAGTACTTTGAACTGTATACCATTTTCTTCAACAGTCTTTGGGTAGATTTAAGTCATGCACTTGTTCCCGAGTAGCTTCAAGAGGGAGTTTTCCCATGGTAGAACCTTTTTGTGTATTGTATCAAGCTTTAACAAAAAGTTTGTAGGCTTTTGGATCAAAGCATTTTACAGCTTGAAGTTCTAAACATTCTTCATATTTTTTTCTTAGGTCCTTGAATCGGGCGAACAAACCTTTTGAATGGTTGACGAGATGGCTTCTTTGTATCAAGTTTGGTTAATGGTAATATCAACTTTTTCAATGACTCAGTTCCAGTGAAAAATGATTCACCTTTTGAGTGATCTCCATCATAGTGAATTGGCAAGGTATCTTTTCTTTTACCTCAATCAACTTGATCATCTTATTGGTTTGATTGGTAATAAAATGGCCTTTCTTTGGCCTTGTCGACTTTACATCTTTAAGATACTACTTAGAATTAATGAATTACGACTCGGCCTCAGTGAAAGGTTTATCATCATCAAATGCTCTTTTCACCATGCCCTCTTGAAAATACTTAAAGCATCAGTGCCAAGTAGAATGAATTATTCCATTTCCATATAGCCAAGGATGACCAAGAAGCAAATTATATGATGTTTTAGCATTTATAATATGAAATAGCGTAGTTGAGGCCATATCATCCATCAAAAACTTCAACCATATGATGCCAATATCCCCTCATTGGTTGAAACTTTGGGTCATCAAGCGGCTATTTGCAAGTTTATCCATAAAACCCTCAACTCTTTTATTATACGCAAGGGTAATATATTGACTGTAGAGCCTTCATCAATCAATATCATATTCACTTTTTTCTCACGAGTATAGCCAGTTATGAATAATAACCTATTATAGAGTTTGGAACCAAGTAGCAAGTCCTCATCAGTGAAGGTCATTATTGAGACAATCATCAGTGAGAGTATGAACCCCCATTCTAGACAGACATACTTTATTGGAGGAAATATTTTGTTTCCTTATCATGTTACATGATATGTCATATCCATGATCAAGTCTTCGACCACCATTCCATCTTGGCATATTCTCCATTATGACATCAAAAGGTCCAAATATGATATTGATAAGATTAGCAATCGCATTATCTTGCTCAAGTGTGATCTTTCCTTGATGAGCCAACTGCAAAACTTTGTCTTTAAATATGAAACAATAATGAATTAGATGCCCCACCAAATAATAGTAATTTACAGTATTTTGGATTGTTAATCGCCCAATTTTTTCAGGCGACTTTGTTTTAGGTAATTCAATAAGATTTGCATTAAACAAGTGATTCAATATTCCAGAGATACCAGAATTGAGGAATGGGTATTTCTTCATTTACATCTCTTTTAAAGTCAACTTTCATTCTTAAGTGATGTTTTTCTTTTCACCACTTTTGTTGTTTGCATTTTCTTTTAATTTGTTTGGCGTTGCATTGACCATCATGGATTCTTTGTTTGGAGTTTTGGAAAAAGACTTGCCCTCTTTCTTAGCTTCATGTCTTTCTTTAAACTTATGAAGTTCTTGGATGGGCGGCCTCTCAATCTTAGCCATGCTCAATTCTATATCTTGGGCTTGAGTATCCAACTCTTTCAATGTCCTTGGTTGGGTGCTTTGAAAATGTATTAAAGGCCCCAATGCATTTCTTGAATGCACATCTTAATAGCTAAAGCCTCAGACAATCAATCTTTACAGTTAAGGCTTAGATTTTTTCAACGATTGATGTAGTTGATGACAAACTTTTAATTTCATTAGCATGAATTTATGAGTTCAATCATATTGACTATTAGTTGGGTGTTATAGAATTCATTAAGAAACTCTTGTTCCAACTATCAATTGAGCTTGCCTCCAAATTAGTGTACTAATCAAATGTATTTTCCTTCAATGATCAGACAAATTTCTTGACCAGACAGTCTTTATATGTTCCAGTATTACTGCAAGTTTCAATGAAATAAGCCATGTGTTGCTTTGGGTTGCCTTTGCCATTGAATTGTTGAAATTTAGTAGTTGGTATCCAATAGACATCCTTGATTTGTCAATCCTTTGGGTGTATGGTTTAGCATAAGTCAAAAATAATTTGAAACTTCCATCAAACTTATCTTTGATAGTCCACATGATAAACGTCTTCAATTGGTCAATAAGAATCAACCCAACAGATAAAACTTGCAACTCTTTGGAAGATTTCTCTCTTTACGTGTCTATCGCTTCATAGACGTCTTAGCGTCGTCATGAGCTTTAACTTCTTTGCACATTAAGCAACTACTAATAGCATTATCCACTCTGTTCATCAGCTTTGTAATTCGAGTCTTGTTCTTGAATATGCTTTGTGAGTCCCTCAATGCTCTAAAGTTGTAGCATTTGACACCACGACGGGATCCATATTTGAAGTAAAAGAGTAACTTGATGCTGAGTGAGGATTGGATAATATAGATTCATCCTTCAGGTTCCCAACACCTTTATTGGCATTGGCAAGACGTGATAATTTCTTCTCAGCAATTTCGAGTAAATGAGTCTTCTTACAACCTTTTGCTCATACTTCTTATGACGACGCCAAGACTTTCACTTGTAGCATTTGAAAAACTTGAAGCAACGACTTTTGCTACAATGATCTTGCGAGTAGCCATCATGATACTTCAAAAGTTTTGGTGAAGATAAGAGATGAGAGGTAATGATGGTCTCACCAGGCGTATTACAAATTTGTAACACAAATTTTGTTATCTACAAAAATAATTACAAATAAAAAAAATAGTACAAATTGGATTTTCATTGAATTAAAAGAATAAAATGGTTACAATTTATATGGGTTTCTCTAATTATTCTCTTCAAGAATAATATCCTTTGGGATTTGAAATTTTGGAGATGGAACCATTGATTTGATCTCCTCGAACTTGATTTCGTCCTTAAGTAATGTTAATTCGAGCATTTAATACCTTAATTTTGAATTAAATATTACAACTTAAAAAACGTTGATTTTGTGGATTTAGTAACTTCTTTATGGAATCAACCCTCTGATCTCCTTCAAGATTAATTTGATTTCCAATAACATTAATTTAAGGGTTTAAAAACTAATTTTAAATTAAATATTATTATTTGAGTAGACTCCACGATGATCGCGTTGACTTTTACCTTGAACACTGTAGATTTCCTTGAACTTGCTTGTATTAGTCTAGAGAATATGTTATTCCAACACCTTTCTTGCTTGGACTTCTTCACAATTTGTGTTTAATTTCTTATAGATGACTCATATGTATACTTGTAGAATAGAAGTTCTTACCATAACTATTTAACGAAGTGGTGCTATTTAATTGGTCATTCATGATTGATTGACATGTACTGCCTTAATCATAAGAAGTAATTTGAATTACCAAATATTAGTATTTACTTCTACAATTTGCAAGATACAATTTTGATTGCCAAAAATTAAGATTTAACACTTGGCGATATTTGATTCGTGAAAAATATATATTAAAATATCAATTAATCAACTATTTACTTTAGGAATTATATTTGATTAAATATCTAAAATACAAATAAAAAATATCAAATTGATATTTAATATATTATTTTCCACATGCCATCATTTAATTGGCCATAAGTTTAATTTATCTTAGTAACAACGTCAAAAACTTATCGTAAGATTTGTGAACATAAGTGCACCTTATTATTAATAAGTAATAAAGTGATAAATGGAATATCGTTCCCATGAGAAATGAACTACTAAGTACTAAAGTTAAGTCAGCTCCAACTTTATTTTAACAAATGAAAAGCAATGTGATTACTAAAATAAAACTTAATTAGAACTAAGCAAACACAAAACTAAGGATTAATTCAGTAAATGAAAAACTTAAGGCTTCTGATTTCACCATAATTAATCAAAATTGATTATCCTATCTCATCATTCTAAATTCATTCTCCTAATTGATAGTCGAGAATTCTTTATTTTTCCATTGGCATCTCCCAAGATCTAATACAAATATTATCAATTGTTAATACACTATATTCCTATGTGAATTACAATGATCAATAATTCATTGAGCTTTATAAATCTTAAGTAGCTACTACACAAACCAAGTAAGTATATTCCTATCTTATATATAATTTATGGCAGTCAACACAATGAACTAGATACATAAATCACCTCTCAGGTCATTATGATTAACAAATCATCTAATTGGTGGTCAGTTAATAAGAAGCATTAAGAACAATATTGAATTCTTAATTAGGAAAAATAAATCATCAGCTAATTTGATTGAAAATTTTAAATCGTTATAATTAGGCTACATCATATTCCTAGAACATAAATTAGCTCATACTAAAATTGAAAACATTCTAACAGAATTCGTAGACATGATAGAAGAAAAAGGAGAAGACTAAAAAATAAAGAAAACTAGATTTTGGAAAAATTTGGACAAAGTGTTGCATATGCATTTTTGGATTGAAATCTTTTTCTCCAAATCTTGTTTCTTGATGTTCTCCTTGTGAAATTCTTGATTGTTCAAGTCTTTCACCTTTTTCTCCCTCTGAGTATGTTTCTAAATAAATAGCCTTTTTGAATGATGAAAGAAATCTAATTTTCAATCCACTTTTTCTCAAAGTTGAGTCAGATTAGAAAAACTTTCCATGTTGCAGCGCCTAAGCTCAAGATTGGAGCATCTACGCGCTGAGTGTTCTGCCATGTTATTTTTTTCTTTCTTTCAAGCTGACCAGCGTCTAGACGATGGCCTCACTAGAATTTGGCCTTTTTTTGTACTACTCCTAGGCGCTGTATTCTAGAGTTGGTATGGCTCCTAATCATAAATTCTCCTTCAAACCATCCATCTAGGTCGCTGGAGAACTAGGCCCTCATTGGGGTATAGATCCACAAGATCTTTTTTAGATCCAATCACTGATTTCTTAGCCAGTAGCACAATTATTTTTCTCGAATTAATACTTGATATTGCACTTGCAAACTTTACCAAAGCATTTGCTTGCTCATTCTCAATATGTGGGACTTGTTGTAGTTGAAAATATTCAAATTGTCTCATTAACTGCTTCATTTTCCCAAGTATTCCATCATGGACTTACCTTTGCCTCATAAGACCCTTCAACCTGCATGGCAACTAATTGCGAATTAGTGTAAGCAATTTATTGCTTTTCATCACATTTTAATGCTATTTTCAATATTTTTATCAAAGCTTCATATTTGGCCTCATTTTTAATGACCTTAAATTCCAGCTTAAGGACAATCTCGACCTCGAACAAGTTAGGTCCATGTAACATAATTCTTGTTCCCCTCTTCCCGAAGAGGCCAACCCATCTACATGAAGCAACCATGCCTCTCCTTCATGAGTTCTTGGTTTTATTACCACAACTTCTTTATGAAAGTTAACCAAAACTGGAGCCTTTATTAAAGTTCTACTTTGATATTTGATATCAAATTCTCCAAGTTCAACGACCATTTCATTAATTAGTCTGACACTTCAAGTCGCCCAAGATCTATTTTATAGGTTGATTGGTTATTACTAAGATCTTGTATGATTGGAAGTAAGGCCTTAACTCCTTGCTGACACTACTAGAGCCGAGGCTAACTCCTCACCTTCCAAATATGTTTTCTCTATCCTTTGTAAAAATTTGCTCGCATAAACAATTTATATATTCCCTTCTCTTTTCTTGCCAACACTAAACTGACTACTCAAGTTAACACTACTGAATATAAATACAAGCATTTATCTTTTTCAGGCTTTGGCAATAGTGATCGAGACATCAAATATTACTTTAGGTCCTATAAAACCTTTTCACATTCTTCTCTTCATTGGAAGTTTTCCTTGTTTCTTAAAACTACAAAAAATGGGGAAGGTTCCTATCTACTAATTTTGATATGAACCTGTTCAAAGATGCCATCCTTCTAGTGAGCTATTGAACTTCTTTCGCCAATCTATAAAAGTTCTTCTCGAGGACAGCCTTAATCGTTTTTGGGTTTTCATTAATACGCTTTCATTGACCATGAAACCTAAGAACTTGCCATCTCAAACTCTGAATGTACACTTTGTTGTATTTAATTTCTTGCCATATAATCTTATGATCGCAAATGTTTGCTCTAGATGTGCAAGGTGATCCTTCTTTAGTAGATTTTTCACTAGCATATCGTCAACATACACTTTCATGGTCTTACTAATCTGGTCTTTGAACTTGAGATTCACCAACCTTTGATAAGTTGATCCCACATTCTTCAATGCAAATGATATCAATCTACAGAAATAGACCCATTTTTCAGTTACAAAAGAGATCTTAGCTCGGTCCTCCTCTACCATGAAAATTTGATGATAGCCTTGGTAGGCGTCCATCATATTTAACAATGCACATCCTTTTATCTTGACAAGTTATCTCTAAGAGGATCTTGTCTCCTAGGAGAACTTTCCATTGAATGCTTTCATTTGTCCCTTCTAACCCGATGATCTCTTGACCTGCTTGAGTTTACGATTTCTTAACCTACTTCAAATTTGACAAGTAGGAGGCGATCTACAATAATGACTTCTTCTTTCCATTTTTTTTTTATTCATTTTGTATGATAAAATTTTGCAAGTACCTTTATTTTTCTATCTTGTCCCTCAGTTGGAAACAATCCTCAATATCATGGCCATGATCCCTATGGAAATGATAATACTTTTTGGTCTTCATTTTGTTCGGAGTTGCCCTTATCTTTGTTAGCCATTGTAGCATGTTAGAACACTCAATTACCATTAAAGCATGGACTCTTGGTGCATTTTGGGGTGTAGTGGCTATATCTTCCAAGGCAAGATCGATCTTGATCTTGATCTTAGCCCGATCTCAATCTTTTTTAGATCTAAATTGGGATCCTTCTCAAAGATCCCTCTTCTCCTTTCATTTTCCACTTGCTCCAGACCATTCTTGATCCTTCAACACATTCATTTCTTCTTTATATATGTAATGATAGCTTACTTCCATCAGGTACTCCTTATTAAGTGTGGGCTCTCGAGCTGGGGCCGAAATAAAAGGTTTTTTCTTAAATCCATGAATGAGAATATTGGTCATCATGTCTATTTACATGTCCTGCATCTCCAAAGCCTCATTATTAAACCTATTTATGAAATTGCAGAGTGCTTTATTTTCCCCTTCATTATTCTATAGGCCTCCTTGCTCACTTCTAACTACCGAATTCATATAGAATTTTTTATGTTAGTTGTTTATATGATGTCATGATCCCCATTAGGAGATCCATAAACCATTCCTAGGCACGTCTAATTAGGGTGGTGATGAAGATCCTAGCATTCATGGCATCCAACTGATGATATAATTGCATGATATGTTCAAAGTCTGCCAAATGCTCATGTGGGTCTTATTTACATCATATTTCGTAAGGTTTGGTAATTTGAAGTTTAGAGTGATGACTTCTACTAAAATATCTAGAGTTGAGAGGGATCCTCACTTTTATAGAGCAGATTTCATAAGCCCCTCATCTTTAGATCCACTAACTTGTAATTTGTCTACTTAATTTTCTCATCGAGCTCATTTATATCCAACATTGACTATACCTCATCTCTGTTAACCTTCATCAGTTCTCCAAGGGGCCTTCTCCTATCATCTCATTTTAGGTCTCATCATCTTACTTGCCATATTTTTGGCCTCCTTATTGTCTAGTTGGAGTTTTCTAGCTCTCATTTCTAATGCCTCCACCTTCTTCTCAAAAGGCATCTCGTTCAAATGTGAAGCCACTAGGCTCTTCTCCTTCATTTCTCATTCAACCAAGATGTGTTTGCTAATATCTATTACCAACCACTCAAAATAATTTGTCTTCATATAGATCATAAGTTTATCTATCTCTTAAGGCTGGTTTTCACGGAACTACAGAGTAAGGAAAGATAAAGATACATGTTATGGGGTTTCAATATACTTCTAAGGTGTCTCTTCCATACTTCATTCCACCTTGTTTCCCACAGATGACTCTAACTAATTTGAAAAAAAATCAGTATTCCTTAGTTTGAGTTGAATTGATCTCGAGATGAGGTAACTAAGCTCGAGAAAACCCACATCACTACCATACATCAGGTTTGTTGGGGTGACCCCTAACTGAAAGCCTCCGATGCTTAAGTTAGTGTAGGTCAAGATATCGATACGGACTAGGAGGCGAAATGAGTACGATGTAAAATTACCTTATGACATCTAAGCATTAGAGTATTTATGCTGATTGCTCCATATAAATCGTACATGATAGTATTCAAGTATCTCAATCTCATCGATCTTTTGATCTCATCATCTCCAATTATCCACAGTCGATATCTCAGGTCGTTCTAACCTGAGGTTCGGGTTGGGTTTGGCTCCATGTAAAAAAGACGCGGATCTTCAGGTAAAGTAGATATTTAACAACTTTCTAGGGTATAGATAGTAATTTTAATATTTTCCACATCACAATCAAACAACTTTCAAGTCTAAAACACCCTTCTATGGGTTAAGGATTAAGATAATGATCTCTAAAATAATTTTCTTTTGTTTAAAATAAGCAATGTGCCATACAGAAAGCAAGTGACAACTATTTCCTATACTTTTTCACCCTGTAGCTTAAATCTATCAAAACAATCTTTTGATTTGTCTCTCGCATTAGATTTCACTTTATACCAGTTAGGTTTTGAAGGATTCATCAGGGAAAAGTATACTATATTGCCTGAAACACTAAAAGAACATTGGCAAAAGAGGTCACCGCATCTTGGAGGTGTATGTTATGTTGGTTTGTGTGCTGTGAAGAATGAAACAATTATAGAATTGAAATGAGGAATTTAAATACAAGTTAACTTTTACGATCTTTCTTCAGATGATTGTCATACTTCTACCTCTTGAAGTTATAAGATGTAATCATGTTTCACAAAATATTAGTTTTTGATATAGGTACCCTTTTGGGACTCTTGCAAGCATCCTTGAAAAATAGTTATACTTGATGGTGAATATATGCAAAACAATCCATCTATTCAGAGTACTCTCTATCACATGGCAAAGGCCGTGCTTACAAGGTTACCCATTATTTTCTCTATTGATTTGATAGACATATAAGCAAAAGATGACCAACCACTTGTGCAATGCTAACATTAGTTGTTCATAAGTGTGCATTTGCCTTGATGTGCAATTTCCAACTTCCTATATTATGTTTATAGGAAGTCTGACCATTCCCTAGCAGCAGGTCGATTTGATTTTTTTGAGTTTTTCTTTGCATATTTTTGATTTCATGTGCGAGCTTGAAGGGAACATCTACCAACGGTTGATTATTCTAGTTTGAGGATAATGTACATTTACCAATGGATGAACCACATAGATTGATTGAAACCACCATGTTGTGAAATCCACTACCTAAGGAGTTTCTTTATCATTGTCAAGAGGAACTAATAATAAATTATGTCCTTTTCTTTTTGCGGTTTCGATGTATATTTCCACCATGAATGATTTATTCACAAAAAATATAGGTAATACAATGTATGACCTCGTTATAATTATTACACAAAATAAACATTTAAAACATTCAAAGGCTACAACGACTGAGAAAACAAGTCGACGTATTTACAGAAACTAGTAAGAAGCATGTGCAATGCACATGATTAGTATAACTTGATGTATTTATAGAAACTAGTAAGAGCTTGCGCAATGCACATGATTAGTTTAACTTTACTAAAATAATTTTATTACCTAATAATTTATTGAGAAATATTAAAATATTAAAGGTGTTTTATAAATAAAGAAAATTTATTAAATACTTAATCAATTAAAACTAAAATATTTTAAGTACTTCAAAATATTATTTTTAGTGAGTATAGATCAATATGATTTATTAAATAAATTTTTTACTCTTTTTATTTGTACACAAAACAGGAGACCCAAATTTTAATCTTGAGGCAATCGTCAATAATTATATAGATTATTGATTAACTTTTATGTTTGAGAATTACTTTACAAAACCCTAAGTCTTTTAAATGAATATTTTAAAAAAATTATCGTAATTTTCAAAGTGCATAAAATTTTAGAAAAAAAGTAAAAGATTAATATTAAAGGTTCAAGTCCATTTACTAAAGGAAAGAGTATAATAACTTTTATATGTTTGAAATATATATAATTTTAAAAACACAGTGATGGTCATGATTTAAAATGAATAATTATAAAAAAATGTTAGACCATAATTTTTGTCATTAAGTTTAATAATACATATAATATGTATTTTATTTATCCATGGAAAAAATGTATTTGAAACTAACTCCTTTTGATTTTTGGAAAGTGTACGATGTATTATACTATTAAAGATGGTATTTGCAATTGAATTTATTCCTTTTATTTTATTTTAAAAATACCCAATTGTAAATTTGTAAACCATGTATAATTATAAAAATAATAATTATTCTTTATATGTGAAAGTTAATCTATACATGTTATGTTATTAAAGAGACTTTAAGATTTAACGTTTACCTCATTCATTCCTTTTCTTCATAAGATTATTTGGTATAAAATATAACTACCAATTCTTTTTTAAAATGTTATGCCTTTCTTAAAAAACAAAAGGGATATAGTACTTTCATCTTTACAAAAATTTACGATAGAATTTTTTATCAACTAATAAAATGGGGTCACTAATAAATGCATATTTCTACATATTTTGTATCAATTCTTTTTTAGTTTTTTTATCTTGTTCTTCTTAATTTCATATATTTTAGTAATATTTTGTATGTGATAGGAGTTTGGGAGTTATGGGATAAAAATTAGCCAAAATGGAGTTGAAACAAGCATTCTAGGGACAAATTTCATTATTGTGGTGCTACTGTGGCTGTATTTGTATTTTGGGCATAACGTTTTGCTCCATAGCCCTATTGATTTAATTCTTGATCATACAATTTTTATATTAACAACTTATCTCAGTTTAATTTATTTCAAAGAGAAACATTAGATTAAAAAGTCAGTAGTGCGCTGAAACTTCCAAATGTGGTAGTCTTTGTATTTTTAGCATAAAGTTCTCCACAAATGTAATAATGAGTTGATTCAGAGGATAATTAAACCAAACATATAGTTCTATAATTATTGTAAAAACATCATAATCCAGTTCATCTTAGAAAGAGATCATGGATAGGTTGAAAGAGGTTGAACAATGCAGATAATAGAGAAGCGGGCTGAAGTTTTGGTGTTGTAGTGCAAGAACTCATGTTGTAGCACTAGAAAATCAAGTTGTAGCACCAAAACTTGTGATGAAGTGCCCAAATTCGTGCTATAGTGCTTAAAAATTGAGCTGTAATGCCAACTTTGTAGGGGAATACTGAAGTTTTGGGCTGCAGCCACAACACCAAACTCATGTTGCAGTGCCAGTTTATGAAGTAAGAAAAAAATTAGACTTTAAAGCATGATTTTGGGTTAATTTCTGAGATTTAGAGGAGGATATAAGAAACCAAAAACGCTATACATGGATTCAACTAATTAAATATCTGATGTTATTGCCCAACTTTTTAATTGTTGTTTATGTTCTTTCATGCTTAATTTCTTAAAGGGTGTTTCCTTGCTTGGTTTGGGTGTACAGTCAATTAGGATTTGAGAATGGCCTACAACAATATTATAAGTTTTAGATCTATAATTGCCTTCAATTTTGAATCATGAGTAGTAAATTGTGATTAATAATTATGAGATATTTTGTTAATTGCAATGAAAAATGTAACCTAAGTTGAATGACCCAAACTTATATGGTTATTTCTTAGATCAACTTATATTTCTTATTTTAATGCATCAATTGAAATGAATCTAGAGAGTTTTGTTCTAGGTTATTTGATCAGTAGGGAATCAAGTAGAGAACTTATTCTACGTAATGGACAACTAAGGAAAAATTGGGATAATAGTATTTGTTATTGTCTGTAGTTGGTAATTTCAATGGAAATTTGAGAATAACATTGACATTGTATTCAATCCATTGTCTAGTAGCGGAGAATGAAACCTCAATCGAACTTTTATCACTCGTGTTTGTTGCTTCAATTTTTATTGATTTACATTTTAGTTAGTATTATTTTCTACGACTTAGTTAATCAATTCAACCCCTCTCTTTTTATAAGTGTATTTGTGTCTATTATTACATAATTGAGTCTTACGTTAGAATTAGTGAGTTGATACTAAATTGATTAGCTTTGATCCTTGCTTACACTATACTAGGTAGAAGTAATTGAGTAGTAAGGTTTTAATTTAGTAGGCTCACGACAACCGATCAAATTTTGGGTACCGTTGTCGGAGATCAAGCATCTAATTGATTTATCAATATTTTTATTTTTTCACTTTCCTCTTTTTGTTAGTTTAATTTAGTCACTTTTCTTTTTATTTTTAGGTTTTTATGTCATTGAAGAATTTGAAGCAAAGACTTGAACAAACTCGGGTTAATTTGAACACACTGTTGCCACCATTACTACCACTTCCACCTATACCTCTAATCAATTTACCACCCAAGCTCGAGTTTGAAACTCCTTCTCATCTCGAGATAGTTGAGATAACGCAAAATCATAGAATATTAAAGGAGTTAGTTGCCCCTAATTTAGAGAATCAACCACATTGTATTACTTACTTGAATCTGGAAGCAAGTTTTGAACCTAAATCAGGGATAATCTATCTTTTGTCAGTGAGAATCCGAACAAACACTTTAATGAGTTCTATATAGTGTGCTCCAGTATGAAACCAACAGGCATCTCAAAAGATAACATCAAGCTTATCATCTTTTATTTTTCATTTGGTAGATTCAGCAAAAGAATAGCATTACTATCTACCTTCTAGCACAAATACCACATGGAATAAAATGCGAAGGGTGTTTCTAAAAAAGTACTTTTCACCATCCAAGGCTGTGAGCATTTGAATGAAATATGTAGGATTCGATAGTACAATAGGGGATTTTTATGAGTATTGGGAAAGACTCAAGAAAATGGTTGCCAGCTACAAGAAAGGTCCATGATTGATGCTGCAAGTGGATGGGCTTTAGTTGACAAAACGCCTGAGGCAGCTAGGAATCTGATTGCAAACATGGATGCAAATTCTCAACAGTTTGTAACTCGCAATGATCCACCACAAATTCCTAAGAGTTTTAAAGAGTTCAACACATCACTTCTTGAATAAAAGATCTCACACCTCACGTCTTTAGTATAGTAAATAACGATTGGGCAGTAAGTGAAAGCATATGGAATGTATTGCATGGTCGGGCATCTGACTGATATCTGTTTATCTCTTCAAGAAGGTTCTATGAAGCAAACAGATGCAATTGGTGGTTTTCTGTGTCAACCTAGGCAAAGGTATGATCCTTATTCCAACATGTACAATGAAGTATAAGATCATTCCAATTTGAGATACGAGAACTAACAACAACAACAATCTATTCCCTTTCATAAACCAAACCGCCTACCTAGTTTTCTCCAACCGAAGGTACAACCACCCTACTAATCTCAATCACAAACATTTCTATAGCAATCAGGCACATCCTTGGAGAATCATATGAAAACACTTGCAACCAACACTATACAATTTCAACAGACCACACAGGCCCATCTCCAATATATAGAAAGTCAAGTGGGGTAAGTGGCCACTAGCCTAAGTCAATTTGAAGCCCAATGGTTGGGCAAGTTACTTCTCCACCTTTGATTAATCCCAAGAAAAGTGCAAGTTCCATGACTCTTAGGATTGGGAAACAGTTAGAGCCACCTACCTTGCTAACGAAAAAATGTTCAAGAAGGTCAAGAATGGTGAATCAAGCAATACCACTCTTAGATAATTCTTATTCTCTAACTCATCCATCACCCACAACTGAGGAGGCCTTAAAGTTGGTAACTAATCCTAAACCTCGCTCTCATACTCATGTAACACCTCCACCCTTTTCTAACAGGTTAGCAAAGTCTAAGAAATAAGAGCTAGAAAAGGTGATCTTGGAGACCTGTTAGAAAGTAGAAGTAAACATCTCCTTTCTTGATGCCATCAAGCAAGTGTCTCGCTATGCCAAATTTCTCAAGAAGCTATGCACCAACAAAAAAAAGTCACGAGGAAATGAAAAAATGAGTGTGGGGGAGAATGTTTCAACGATGCTTCTAAGGAAACTCTCTCTAAAGTGCAAAAATTTGGGCACTTTTACCATTCTATGTACAATTGATAACACCAAGTTTAAAAAATGCTTCTTAGAATTAAGAGCATCAATCAATATTATGTCATGCTCTATTTTTGCTTCTTTAAGGCTAGGGCCTTTAGAGAACACTAGTGTTCAATTGGTTGATAGATCAAATATATATCCTAAAGGAGTTGTGAAAGATGTTTAGGTACAAGTGAATGAATTAGTTTTTCCAATATATTTCTATGTTCTTTAGATAAATGATATATCCCCACACCCTAACCCATTCTATTGGGAAGACCATTTCTAAAAATAGCTTGGAAAAAATGATGTTAATGATGGCACTTTAACTATAGAATTTGATGGGGAGGTAATTAAATATACTTTATATTTTTGCAGTTGATATATTAATTTTTTAGCACAACAAATATTTGAATTGACTAGAAATGAGGGATTAGATATTGTATTGATGAGAAATCTATACATGGGGGACTTGAAAGAGATAAAGATGGATGTCCAAGTGTTGGAGAATATGGAGGAAGCTATGGGAGTATTGGACTTATTGCCAAAAAAACATAAGGTATGATGTCTCTTATATTGCTTTGCCATTGACTAATGAGAGGCTTTTATCTTCTATGGTGTAGGCACCTATTTTGGAACTCAAGTCACTCCGAGAGTATCTCAAATATGTGTACTTGAGTGAGAAAAAAAAATTCCAGTTATTATTACCAAAGGTCTAACCAATGCACAAGAAGACAAGCTCATTAAGTTGCTCCGTGAGTACAAGATAACTATTGGATAGACCATTGCCGACATCAAAGAAATTAGCTCATTTATGTGCATGTATTGGATCTTCCTTAAGGAGTGATTCAAACCTTCAAGAAAGGCCCAAAGATAATTGAATCCACCCATGATGGAAGTTGTGAAGAAATAAATATTAAAGATTCTATTATTGGGGTCATCTACCCTATCTTAGGTAGCAAGTGAGTAAGTCGTGTCCAAGTGGTTCCTATGCAGTTTGGTATCATCGTGGTGCGAAATGATTACCAAAAGTTAGTACCTCAAAGAGCTCAAACTTGGTGGTGAGTTTGCAAATTATATGAAGCCTAACTATTCTACTCGCAAAGATCACTTTTCTTTACCTTTCATTGATCAAATGCGTGAATGATTATTCGATCATTCTCATTATTGTTTTCTTAATGACTACTCAAGTTATAGTTAGATTGTCATTGCCCTAAAGGACCAAGAGAAAAGGACCTTCACATGCCAATTTGGTATTTTTTCCTATCGGTATATACCATTTGAACTTTGCAATGCTCTGGCCAAATTTTAAAGATGTATGGCGAGCATTTTTTGAGTGCATAGAAAACATCATAGAGGTGTTCATGGATGATTTTAGTGTCTATGGTGAATTATTTAATAAATTCTTAGATAATCTTACACTTGTGCTTTAAAGATGCATTGAAACTAATATTGTGCTTAATTGGGAAAAATCATCTTATGGTTGATCAAGGGATAATATTGGGATATGTTACTTCTACTAGAGGGATTGAGGTTGATAAATCTGAGATTGATCCTATGTGTTCTTTGGTCCCCTACTAGTGTTAGGAAGATTCGTTCCTTTCTTAGTTGTGCAGGTTTTTATCGCGGGTTTATTAAAGATTTTTCCAAGATAGAACTTTTCTTGTGTAGATTACTTCAAAAGGATGTTATCTTTGAGTTTGATGATAAATGTATGGCAGGTTTTAGCAAGCTCAATGAACTCTTCATCTTAGCATCCATTATCCTACCACCAAATTGGGAACTTCCTTTTGAACTTATGTGCAATGTAAGTGACTACGCAGTGGGTGTTGTATTAAGACAACGAGTAAGGCGGACTCCTCATGCCATTTACTATGCATCCCAGAATTTAAATGATGTTCAACTCAACTATTCCACCATTGAAAATGAACTTTTGGCAGTAATTTTTGCTTTAGAAAAAGTTTGTTCTTATTTGATTGGTGCAAAAGTAATTGTTTATTCCAATCATGCAACTCTTAGGTACTTGTTCACCAAGATGGACGTCAATCCACTACTCATCTAATAGATCCTTCTCTTGCAAGAATTTGACTTGGAAATTAAGGATAAGAAGGAATAGAGAACTTGGTTTAGTGGTCCATCTTAGTCAATTGGTGCAAGAGGAAGATGTATTGCCATTGAATGAGTGAGCTACTTCTAGCAATGAGTATGACAACCCCTTGGTACAACGATATTGACAATTACTTAGTCACTATGAGATTGCTGATAAATTGACCAAGATGCAAAAAGAGAAGATCAAGAGTAATGCTAAACACTGCATTTGGGATGATCCATACCTTTGAAAGGATTGCTCTAATCAAATGATAATAAGGTGTATATCTGAGAGTGATTTTGTTCTCATTCCAAAGGTTTGTCATTCCCTTGCATATGGTGGATGATAAGCTCATAATTTGATATATTTCTGACACTCTCAAAAGCACTAATTTGGATGTTTTATCTCATATTTGACAAAATTTTACCTTATCTTGTGATATATATTGTGTAGGTACAAAATTGGAAAAAATGGGGTTGAAATATGAAAATACAAAAAAAAAAGTTTTGAGCTGCAACTCCACTATGCATAACAAAGATATTTCTCCCAGCAGGATTTTTATGACAAGTGGCGATCATAGGTATATTTGGGTATCTATTGTGATATATACACGTTAGATATACTTACACACATGCAACCCATGTGATATACTTAAGAGATACACTTTACACACATACAATCCATGTTGTACACTGAAGAGATATACCTTTAACGTGTGATGTGCTGAAAAATGCAACTTTACATACATACCACCCTATAATATATCTATACACTATATACACACAACTTATATTTCACACAACAATACATAACACAACACAAAAGGGAATGAGAGCATTAGTAGTGATAGATCATAATTTACCATTCACATATACTTTACACCATAATCTTCACAAACTTTCATATCTATCATACTCTTATTCTCCAATACATGTTCCCATACACTCCATCCACAAACCCATTACCTATTGACCAAGGAGACTTGAGAATCATATCCATTACAAAGAGGAGCTTTAAGTAGCTTTGAAAATCATTAAAGATACTTTCAAGGCTTGTAAAAAAAATTTCCATTCTCTTCTTGCATTTTATTTTTTGTTTGTAGATTGTTGTGTAGAACATGATGTTGAAAAAATAAGTGTTTTATTTTTCAATCCAACATGAGCTAATTTTCTTATTGTTGAGGCTTGGAAAGCCATATTTATGAAGTTATGAATTGATGCTTGTTTTGTGATTGGAATGTTATTGTGATGAGCATATGCTATGTTTTAATGCTTCCTGAGATTTCACCAACTTCAAGTTTATTTTAATTATTGCAATTGAGATCGAGAGGTAAGGTTGGAGCAATTGTGCCACGAACCAACCCCTATAGAAATATAAGCAGGGGTACTAAAAGTTAGTGGAATTCATAAAGCTCAATGCATTTTTAGTAGGATGGCCCATAGTTAAAGATAGCGTGGTAGCCTACCAGGAGTAGATTTGGTCCGTCTCGAGAGAGAGCACCAATTATAATAGGAAGACCCACCATAATACAACCTACATCATTCCTAAGCACAATTAAGCTAGGTTCATAACAACTTAGGATGGCTAACCAGTATCTTGACTCTCCTTAGTATCGAATTCAATCCCCTAATTTCCTTGAGT
This sequence comes from Paulownia fortunei, assembly GCA_019321725.1. Classification (NCBI taxonomy): domain Eukaryota; kingdom Viridiplantae; phylum Streptophyta; class Magnoliopsida; order Lamiales; family Paulowniaceae; genus Paulownia; species Paulownia fortunei. Next base: position 17,116,271 of record CM033114.1, read on the forward strand.
TTTAGTTAATTTTGTTCACTTAGAGTTATTGCATTTTAATTTAATCACCATAATGTAGTTAGGTCAAGTATAGCATAGGTAATCTATATTTGGTATTTACACACGCACTCTCTAAGGATACAATACTCTACTCACTCTTCATTATTTGTTAACACCGTGTACTTACAGTTTTGTTACAAACTATTTTCGGGTCACTAGTGGACATTTTGGACCAAAATAGACTGCCTTCAAGGTGCTTGAAAGTGGTTTCTGTTAGCTCTCATTATTCAAAGATGCTTATCTCCATTGCAAGTCTTGTGATCGGTGTCAATGGATAGGTAACTTGGAACCTAGGAATAAAATGCCACAAACTCCCATACTTACTATTGAAATCTTTGTTGTTTGGGGCATTGATTTCATGGGACCCTTTCCCCCTTCTTTTGGTAACCTTTATATTGTACTCATTGTTGATTATATCTCAAAGAGAGTAGACACCAAAGCCACTCGGATTAATGATTTAAAAGTTGTATTTTTTGTAAAGTTCTATATTTTTGCAAGGTTTGGAACACCATAGGCCATGAATAGCAATAGAGGTACCCACTTTTGAAATAGGTTAGTAAAGCCCTTTTTAATAAGTATAACATTACACATACTCTATATCAAACCATCCACAAACAAGTGCGCAAGCATCTATACCCAATCAGGAGGTCAAGTCTATCCTTGAAAACTGTTCAAAGTGTTTAGAAAAGATTGGAGCATTTGTCTTGATGATACCATGTGGGCATATAGGACCATTTACAAATATCCCATTGGCATGTCCCCTATCAAATAGTCTATGGAAAGCCTTGCCACCTCTCGGTGGAGCTAGAACATAAAGTATGGTGTGCGATGAAACAATATAATATAAAGATGTATGCAATGGGGAATGAACAAAGTTACAACTCTAAGAGCTTGAGGATATTTGTAATGATGCCTATGAGAGTTTCTAGATCTACAAGTAGATGACTAAGACATTTCAATATAAGATGATTTCTAGGAAACACTGTGTTATTGGTAAAAAAGTTTCACACCTTACGTTAATTTTGGGTAAATTATGTTCTCGTTAGGTTAGCCATTTTGTTATTTCTAATGTCTTTCCTCTTGTTTCCTTGAGATATAGAAAAACTGGAAAGACGTTCAAGGTAAATGGTTGACGGTTAAAGCCATATTATGAGGGCTTTCAATTAGATAATGTAGAGAAGTCTCATATTTATGAGCTAACTTATATGGAAGAGTGATGAAGGAGATATGTCGGGCTGGGGATATTAAACCAAGAGCTTAATAGTAGGCAACCCAACGAATGAAAAAAAAATGAGAGCTCAAAATCACAAATTTGATCTCTCCAACTCTCATCCTCTTTTCTTCTCATCCATTTTATCTTCTTTAGATCTTTTATTTTTCTTTGTTTCATGTATTTCAATCTAATCCTATATCATTTAATTCTTTATTTTAGTAGCATAGGTTTACATTGAGGACAATGTAAGGATTAGGTGTGGGGGAAGGATTTAGGATATAGATTTTTTGAATTTCTTGACTTAGATTTTTCTTTGTTTTACTTTCTTTGTGCCTAATTTTTTAATTTGAGTACTAGGAGTTCTTCCAAATTCTATGATAAGAATTGAGTATGAATTATATGGTTGTGTTTGATGATAGGTGTTACTTTAAACCTTTTTATTATTCTTTGGTTGATATATTTTTTGTGATGATTATACTCAACTCTTTTTGCATAAATAGCTATGTTATTTGATATGAAGACATGCATGTCAAATAGGTAGTCTTATACCCTTGCTTTAATTATCATTTGGGTTTCAACATGTAGGGATTGAGTGTTAGAACTCTTTTGAAGGTTTGTTTAGGTGAACAACTAATTAAACACTATTTGAAAAATGATTGAGGCACTAGACTTTTTAGTACCAAGGTCAAATCAGCTTATTTTCCATGTGAATACATAGCCTAAATACACTATTATCTTACCCTTGTTTTAAAAATAAATTGGAGCTTAAGAGATATATATCATTTACAAGGTGAGTTTGCCAAACAAATATTGTTTGGAATAGAAGATAAGTGTGGGGAAGTTCAAAGAAAGAATGAAATATGGAAAAATGTTGAACAAATACATGACAGAAAGAAAAAGAAAAAAAAAGAAGGAAAAAAAAAGATGTTACAAAATTGGTTAGAATGATGAAGAAGTGCCCAACACAATGACATAAGGCCTCGATGCTAAAACTTGTGGATTATAATAAACATTCATTGATAAACTTTCTATGTCTCTAATTCATAAAGTTTTAAGAACTTTTGTTGCATCCTATCAGCATTTGTTGAAAATCTTTTGATTTTATGTGGTACCTTCAGCATAGTAGAAATTTGTACTAAAAGAGGAGCCTATGATGTTTAACTCTTTCATTAGATACTGGTGATGGTTTTCTAAGGTTCTATGGTAATTCGCTCATTTGAAACATGCATGGTTTCATCACTGTTGACGTTGGCTATTTAACACACACATACTTGAGCATGATTGTTATGGAAATGTATTTAATTTTGGATGACTAAAGTTTCGATTCAATTCTTGTTGGATTTCATTGCCATATTACTTTGTTGCTCCATGGGATAAATAATTGGAAGCTAGATGTCACAGGTGTTTATGGGTATCACCACTAAAAACACTTACGAGACTATAACTTGTCCTCTGTAGGCCACTAAGAGTTTTAAAGACTTTTCGTACATGCTAAATTGCTATCGTGACTTCCTACAAAAATGGATTAGTTTAGTTTTTTTTCTTATTTTAAGTTTGCTCGAGGGCGAACAAAGGTTAAGTGTGAGGGAATTCGATAAATGCATCTTTCTACAAGTTTTGTACCAATTCTTTTATACTTTCCTTATCTTGTTCTAGTTAATTTCATATTTTTATTAATGTTTTATATGTGATAGGAGTTTGGGAGTCAAGTGATCAAAAATATGCAAAAACGGAATTAAAACAAGCATTGTGGGGCTAAATTTTATTATTGTGGTACTACTGCGGCAGTATTTGTATTCTAGGCATAACATTTTACACTAAAGTCCTATTTACCTTATTCTTAACTCATTGAAAATCTAAGAGATAGAATTATAACTTTTATGTTGGCAACTTATCCCAATTCAACTTATTTCAAATAGATAAATCGGGTTTAGTAGTGCATTAAAAATTTTAAATGTGGCAGTTTTTTTATTTTTAACATGACTTTCTCCAAAAATGTGATATTGAGTTGATTCAAATGAATAGAGAAAGCTAATAGATAGGGCTACAATTTTTATGAAGAAAGAAAACATAGATTTTCCTATAAAGAGGTCAAAAATCTATTGAAATAGGCTAAGTAATGCAGATGATAGAGAATCAGGTTAAAATTTTGGAGCTACAATGCCATAAACTCAAGTTGCAGTGCTAGAAACTCAAGCTGTAGCACTTAGACTCGAGCTGTATGCCAGAAATCGCACTATAGCACTAGAAACTCAAGTTGCAATGGCATAACTCATGCTGCAATGTTAGAAGCTTGAGTTATAGTGACAATTTTGCAAGGGAATGTCGAAGTTTTGGCGCTGCAAGCAGTTCCAGTTCATGCAGCATGAAAAATAAATACATTTTGAATCACGATTTTGGCTTAATTTTTTGAGATTTAGACCAAGATATAAGAGGCACAAAACCCTAAGACTTCACACATTCACACACTTTCGTTCCTAGATACACATTTTCGGTCTTGGGCATTTGAAGAAGAGAAGAAAACCCATCCACCGAGGGGATCTCCTCACCATAATCAGATTTCTGCTTTTCAATTCCCATGAACCCCTAATATCTTTGGTTTAATTTCATTATTCTTCTCAATTATGTTAGGCTAGATTTTTCTTTTGGTTAAGAGTGATTTCAAATCCCTAAACATGGATTCATGTAATTAAATGTTTGATGTTATTGCCCAACTTTTTAATTGAGGTTGTTGATGTTTTTCCATTCTCAATTTCTTAATAGATATTTTCTTGCTTTATTTCAGTGTACAACCAATTAGGGCTTGAGAATGGCTTATAACTAGATGAGAAGTTTTAGATCTATAATTGTCTTATTTTTAATCATGGGTAGTAAATTGTGATTAATGATTATGGGATATTTTTGTTAATTGCAATGAAAATCATAATCTAAGTTGAATGACCCTAGCTTATATTGTTATTGTTTAGATCAACCTATCTTTCTTGTTTTAATGTATCTATTGAATTGAATCTAAAGAGCTTGTTCCAGATTATTTGAAGGTAGAGAATTAGGTAGAGAGTTTATTCCACCTAACAAACAACTAAAAAAGAATTGGGATAGCGGATCTTGTTGTTGTCTACGATTGGCAATTTCAATGGAAATTTGGGAATAACATTGACATAATATTACAATCTATTGTCTAGTGGTGGAGAATGAAACATCAACCAAACTTTAATCACTCTTGTGTTTGTTGATTCAATTTTCATTGATTTTCACTTTAGTTAGTTTTATTTCCTGCGACTTAGTCAATCAATTCAAACCCTCCCCCTTTTCATTAGTATATTTAAGTCTAGTGTTACATAAATGAATCTTAGGTTAGAATTAGTGAATCGATAGTAAATTGATTGGCCTTGATCCTCATGGAATCAATCCTTACTTGCACTATGCTAGGTAATAGTAATTAAGTAGTAATGTTTAAGTTTGGTAGGATCACAACAACTGATCAGTCGCCAAAGATTCAAACTTGAAGTTGCAAAAGATCCCTTAAACTTACTTTGCATGATTTGTCACATTAAAATTTAAGAGCAAATTTGGTACTTAAATATTATCATGAATGTCATATTGGTACCTAAATCAACATGTAGTTTAAGAAATAGCAAATTCCGAGGTAAATATCAGATTGTTGCATATTAAATAAAGTTCTTTTAGTTTGTTTTCTTACAATAACATATATACATCTTTAGACTCTATCTAATTTGATTCTTGTTTCAATGTTTCATAGTCTAATTTATTTTGTTATATTAAATAACTTTAGTACCAAGATTTTATAATAATATTGTTTTGGTGCCTGAAATTTTATAATTTTTTAAGGGTGTGATTTTTGTAATAGTCAAATTGATACATATTAATAAAATTCTTTTAAGGTTTCTTCTAATTTTCTTAAAATAACATATATACACTTTTTAACTCTGCTTAATAGTAACAACAAAAACAACAATGATGATGATGATCATATGAATATATAACTAGAAAAAGTGAAATATTGCTTAAATATCATTTGAGCAAGTTTCACATGATTTTTAAATATTTTTCATATGCAATATATGTGAAAATGTTTAAAAATAATTAAAAAAATTGTGAGCAGGCCGTGAGCTTATATGAACACGTTTAAGTGAGCTCGAACTCCAGAAAATCGCTACTAAGGTAGAAGAAAATCACGCTATATAAGTTGCCGAGGTACCTTTCCCTTACCAATGTAGGATGGGGGGTTTTACAACACGCTCATCTCGACAAGAAGCTCGAGCTCGAAATAGTTGTGGTGGTCCCATTACAGCAATTAAAAGATACTAAGGAAGTTAATTTTCACAAACTTTAAAAACTTAACTTTAGAACTTTTCAGTCCTTCAACACTTAAGGACAAAATTTTGGGAGCAAAATCACATTTTTAGAATGATTTAAACTGTAGGAAAGTAAATGAATCGAGTAAAAAAAATGTAAATAAGCTATATTTGAGTTTTTATCAAGTTTGAAATTATGTTTAAACTTATTTTGGTTATTAAGAGAGTCAAGTTTAAACACGCTTTAATTGAGTTGAACACAAGTCGAGTTTGAATAATTTGATATTTTTATATAAATTTTATTATTTTTTAGCTAATAGAGCTGGACTATTAATCTTATCAAACGAGAAAATATATTTAAGCTTGATTTGTTATACTTAACCAATCTTCTGTTGACAATTAATTTAGAATATCAAGTAGTTTGATTTATTTTTCAATTTTATGTAGATATTATGATATTTTATATTACAAAAGAAAAAAAAATACTATTAAAAAATCTCTATATATTGTTTAATGTACTAAATTTAAATGGAAAGTTGTATACAGTTGTACAATAAGAGCGCTATATAGGTGTTATATATATATATATATACACACACACACACACACACATATATATATATATATATAAATATATATATATATATTGGTAAAAAAGAGATGAAAAGGAAAAAAAATAAATTAAATTTAAGATCTAGCAATTATCTTTATCCCTCAAGTATTGCATATTGATAGGTTGAATTTCCCTTGTGACTTTCACTTCTTGAATGGTATGCCCTTTCCTTGCAAGTTCATCAATATAATGGTTGCCCTTTTATTGTGTGTGTCTTAGTTTGCTCGTCCATAGCTTCCAAAGTAGTCTTCTACAGTCGCCAATGATGTCCAAGTAGATGTTCTTTAACATCTCCTCTTTTTGTCAATTTCCATCGAGTTTATTTCCATATCCAGTCTCTCAACTCTCCTTTCCTAAGTGATCATAAGCCCTTTTTTCTAAAGAGTCAGTAGCTCTGCTTCAATTATTGTACGATTTTCACATCTCCTAAATGATTTTCACAACTCTCCTTATAGATTTCCCTTATCACATAGAGCACCTTATTTGGACTGAGGCACTTCAACAACGGCCCTCCAAATGATCTCTTGTACCTTTCATCCTATATTAATTGAAATTCAAGTTCCCTTGCCAATGTGTGTCTCGCTTCTACAAGATCCACTGGTAGGGCTCCCAACCTCAAATATTCCTTCAGTGCATCCATCCAATTCGTTGGAGTCACTATCTAAAGAACTAGGTCCTCATAGGGGTATAAATCCACTAGATCTTCTTCAGATCAGATCCCAAATTGTTTGGCCAATAGCACAATCACTTTTCTCGAATTAATACTTCATATGACACTTGCAAACCTTGCTAAAGCATTTGCTTGCTCGCTCTTAGAGCATGGGATCTGTTGTAGTTGAAAATATTCAAAAATATCCCATTAACTGCTTCATTTTTCCCAAGTATTCCATCATGGACTTATCATTTGCCTCGTAAGACCCTTCAACCTACATGGAAACTAATTGTGAATCAGTATAAGCAATTAATCGCTTTACATCACATTTCAATGACATTTTCAATCCTACTATCGAAGCTTCATATTCAACCTCGTTATTAGTGACTTCAAATTCCAGATTAAGGGTGATTTTTACCTCAAATGAGTCCCCTACAACAAAATTCCTACTTTCCCTTCTTTCAAATTGGTTGACCCATCTACATGAAGTTACCATGCCTCTCCTTCGTGAGTTCTTGGTTCTATTACCATAGTTTCATTAAGAAAGTTAGCCAGGACCTAAGCCGTTGTTGAAGTTTTGTTATGATACTTGATATCAAATTCAAGTTCGACTGACCATTTCACTAATAGGCCTGACACATAAGTGTTAGAGTAGTGTTCGGTGCGCTAATTAGATTAGGCATCCTTTATACTCTTGTATTTGTAAAAATAATTTTTTTCAAATTATATTAATAAAATAGGCAAATTTCATTATCTTTAATTGCATTTTGTAATTAGATAAAGTCCCTACGCCAAACTTAGCTACGGGGCATGATCACGCATTTGATGGTGATCATGGAATATGCCTTTATGATTTTGGTCTTAAATTAGTTTTGAGTCAAGGGCTTGTTGAGATGGGACGTCGAATAGCCCAATAGACTCGCACGTATGATGCATGCTCGAATAAGGAGGATGTCTCACTCCATGGACATTGGCGCAATAACGTTAGTGCATGTATGCGAGTGCTTGTTAGAGAATGAGTACACTAAAGAGGCCATCTGGAATTTCTTAATTGGAAAATTGTTTGTCAAAATAAGAAATGTCATGTTACGATGGTATACGATTGGTCCTTTGACTTGAGGCACCATGGTAGCCTTGTGCATCTCGTGTTTTATTTTGATATATTTTCTAATTGCCTAACAATCACAAAGGGGATATAGTTGATGTTGCATCGACATGTATGGAGATTAATGAGTGGCCAACAAAAGATCCGTCAATTATCTGGCAGAGCAAGTGAATCTCCTATGTTTTCATAATTCATGACTCATAAGTCCTTAGCAAAGGCACGATGAATGTTAGACGGGGGTTTTCTAACGATTCATCATAAGTCATTGAAACTTAAAATAGAATCATTGTTATTGAGAAATTATGGTTTAGACTATTAATCAATGCCCTAAACTCAATCGGGAGATTAGTTGATGGAAGGACCTTACGTATATGATACTCGTAATTGAAATAGGTTTACTCGCTATTCCCCCTAAGTTTAGGTAGTTGTGATACACTTGCTAGATGTTTGTCATGACTGGTAAGGTTCTTGAAATTAAGTAGTTAATTTCAAGCGAATTAATTATTCGGAATAATTGTTATTCATAAGTTGCAAAATATTGTAAGCCCATTACTAGATTAGTTGTGAACCTAAAGGGTCACACATAATTTGAGGTGGAACATTTCTAAATTAGGAATTGATCTAAGGTGTTGGATCTAATTAATTAATGGAGATTAATTAATTAGTGCTTAAATTAATTCAAGGAGTTGAATTAATTATTTAATTAAATAATTAAATTATTTAATTAGACATAATAAGATTAGGGAGCCCAATTGGAGTGAAATAATTATTTAATTGTATTAAATTAATTGTGTAATCCATAAATTAATTGTTAAATTAATTTACTCAATTAAATAATTAGATTATTTAATTGAACCTAATTTGATTAGGTGGATTAGATGGTAATTAATTGAATTAATTGTGGAATTTATTTTTGAGTCCAAGCTTAATTTACAAAGGTCCATTATGAGAGGATCATGAAGGTGGTTGAAAAATGATGGAAAGACAAGAGTTTGAATTTTTTGGAAAACCCTAAATATCTTTGAAATATATGAAAGGGATAAAGTTGGAAGAAGTTTGGATCAACCAAAATATCTTTCAACCAGTCAAAATGAGACACAAAATACCAAGAGTAGGACTCTTGAAATTTTGACCCCTCTATATATACCTCATGGCCAAAAAATCGTAGGAAGTAGAAACATTCTTTAGTTTTTGGCCATTCAAAATGGAAAAGAAAATTTGTTTTCTTTAACCATCCTTTTTTCTCCATAAATTCCATTATTTATTTTTAAGTATTGATTCTTTTATCACTAATTGATAATAGAAATTAATATTTTTCTATATACACTCCATAAATTAGATTAGAAAAGCAATTAGAATTGCTGGTGGAATACTGATTTTGTGTTCCTACTTAAAGTGTACACTACTTTAGAGGGGACACATTTAGATCCTTGTGAACCAAATTCAAAAAAGAGCTAACAATTGATTGTTTCATGCCCTACAACAACTGGAGTGTAAAGAAAGGTATAAATCGATATTTTTATTATTTTATTACAGGCATTGGAAATTGCGAGATCGTTAAAATCGCATCAGCTCCGAGGTATTACTATACTTATTATAGTTTAATATTTTTAAAAAAATTAATTTCCTACTGTGTATACCCCGGGATCATGCAAACCAAACAATAAGGTCCCCCAGAATTTGTTTTAAAGGCAGATTCATCACCACTATATTCTTGTGTGATTGGAAGTAAGGCCTTAGCCTCCTCGCTGACACTACCAGAGCCAAGGCTAACTTCTCAGTTCTCATTTTTTTTCTGCCCCTTGTAACATTTTGCTCACATAATATATCAATTTGTGTATTCCCTTCTTATCCCATACGATGTGTATTCGTCTGTCTATTGAAAGTTGTTCAAATTTTTAAAACTATAAAAAATAGGAGGTTCCTACTTGTTGTCTTTCATATGAACCTATTCAAGGATGCCACCCTCCCAGTGAGATGTTGAACTTCTTTCACTGACTAGGAGAGTTCTTCTCGAGGATAGCCTTGATCTTTTCTAGGTTCGCTTTAATACCTCTTTTGTTAATCATGAAACCCAATAATTTGCCCCCTCGAACTTCGAATGTACCCTTTGTTGGATTCAGTTTCATGCATACGTCCTTATGATCGAAAATGTATGCTCTAGGTATGTGAAGTGATCCTCATCCCTTGCATTTTTCACTAGCATATCGTCCACATACACTTCCATGGCCTTACAGATATGGTCTTTGAACATGAGGTACACCAATCTTTGATAAGTTGATCATGCACTCTTCAACCCAAAAAACATTATTCTATAACAATAGACCCCATTTTTAGTTATAAAAGAGGTCTTAGCTCGGTCATCCTCTACCGTGAATATTTGATGATAGCCTTGGTAGGCGTCTATCATACTCAAGAATGCACATCCTACTGTGGAGTCCACCAGATGATCAATCTGAGGCAAAGGATAAAGGTCCTTATGGCATGTTTTATTCATATATGTGAAATCGGTACACATCTTTCAGTTTCTAGTAGTTTATGGTACTAATACCACATTTGAAAGCCACTTCATGAATTGGATTTCCATCACATACCCTGCATCTAGGAGCTTATTGACCTCTTCAATGATTCTATTCCTTTATATTCCAAAACTTTGCTTTTTTTCCTTTATCGTCATAGTAGAGGGATCCACATTCAAACATAGCACTATGATTTCTAGATCAATGCCTTTGAAATTTGAAGGCTTCCAAGCAAAAATATCAACATTTCTTTTTTCAAATATTCAATAGTCAAGAGTTCAAGCTTCGAATCTATTTGTGACCTAATGCATGTGAACTTGGCTCCAACTACACTACCTTATATTGCTCAAATAGCTCAATTTTATACTCATTCGATCTCAGCCTCTTGCTAGAGTCTCCTCAATCTCAAATATAGCACACTGCTTCACCATTTATCTTTTAGTACACTTTGGTTCTATTTTTTAGAAAAAGGTTATAACATTCTCTGGCATTTTTTATCACATCCTACTTCACCAATACCGGCCTTCATGTAGAGTTTCATTTCAAATGGTAAATGGACACCACTACTTGGATTGATTCAACCCTGGTCTCCCTACGATTTCATTATAGGCAAATGGAGCATCTACAACCAGATATTTCTTCATCACAGTCTTCTACACGGCTCTTCTTCTACTGAAGTCCATAGGTCGATGGTACCTAACAAAACCACCTCAATTCCTCTAAAGCTAGTTGGAGGAGTGTTTACTAGGAAGATAGTAGTGATGTCCAATTCCATCTACCTCAGAATGTGTAAGAAGATTACGTCCACTAAACTCCTATTATCCACGTGAATCTTTATACTGCAAAGTTAGCAATATCTATAGTAATAACCATTGGATTATTTTAGCACATGTCTACCCTTATCAAATCATGGTCATCAAAGACAATGGATGTTGAAATCTGAATGCAACACCTCAAGATTTTTCTCTGAACACTGACTGACATGGACCTTTCATGCTTCTTTCATGCATTGTGAGAGTCCCCTCCACTGGATCCTCTGGCTATCATTTAAATGACCCCTCTTCTAGGCAAGTTGCCTCCTAGAGGATCTTATCTCCAAGGAGAACTGCTACAACTTTAAGGTTATAAATCCAAGTACAAGTTATGTCCAGTAATAAATTTTTTGGGAGTCCGATGTTGGTCTACAGGGAAGTTATTTGAAGTTTTTGGGTTTATATTTCTTAAATGATAGGTTGATGTAGTTTAGATTATAAAAAAATTATGCTATAGCTAAGAAATTAAAATATTAAAAGTATTGAGGATTAGAGATTTGCTCTTGAGTTTTGGATAAAATAACAATTATTTATTATTTCTACCTCTTTTAAATGTCATTATTGGAATTCATACATAATGAAGGTTCGAATGGGAAGATGTTATTAACTATTCTCATGCATTAAGGTAATTATGATATTGTCTTACTATTTGTAAATTATCTCTTAACACAATACTTGTTTATGAGATCAAGTATTTATTTACACATTTATCTACAACAATCAAGATTTCACGCTAGCAGTCGGTGGAGTAAAATTGTACGATAAAATAAATGAATCCAAGTATTCGTTGTGCCATTGGTGATACAAAAATCAAGCATTGCCACTAAACAATAAGGATTTTAATGACAACACTTATTTATGAGATTAAGTATTTATGCACAACTTTGTCTATAATAGATCAAGATTTTATGTTAGCAGTCGTTTGAGTAGAATCGTACAATAAGTTAAATGAACCCAAGTATTTATTGTGCTATTGGTGATACATAAATCAAGAATCACCACAAAAAGGAGAGTTTCAATCAAAAATTAAAATAATAATACAACATACCTTCACATTATTCACCGTTATAACTATTCATCTTCTTTCACCAAGAGGTTCACCATTTCTCCTTAGAATTTAAAAAGACATAATGAAAGTAGAAAAGACTAAAAATAGAAGAAAAACTAGAGAATACATTCATATTACTACTAGAAAACTTATATTACTACCAGAAAACTTAACCTAAAGAAAGACAATAATAAAGCTTTTCCCCATCTATGGGTTTTTTGTATGTTTTGAATGCTATCCAAGAGCCCCTATTTTTAGTAAAATAGTGTCTAAATTGACATCTCCAAATGTACTCTAAATTAACTTCAACATACTCTGAATTCACATGTCCTTTTTAAATCCGAATTTTGTCACACTTCTTTTTCCATGCAATCAAATTCCCCCACACATAACCATTGCTCATCCTCGAGCAAGCTTAAAACAACCTACACTAATCTATTTTTGTAAGATATCACGATTGCATTTACCATATACAACAAGCATTTAAACCCCTAGGTGGCCCATAGAGGATGAGTTATAAGCTCGTGAAGGTTTCCAACAGTGATACCCACAAACACTTATGATAACTAACTTCCAACCATTATTCTCAGGAAGCAACAAAATAATATGGAAATGAAATCAAACAAGTGTTGAATCTAACCCTTAGTCATTTAAAAGTCAATATATTTCCACAATAAACATACTCAAGTATGTATATGTGAATAGTTAATGTCAACAGTGGCAAAGCCATACATGCTTAAAACAAGTGAATCCCCATAAAATCTCACAAAAAACCATCACCCAATCTATAATGGAAGAGTTAAATATCGTAGACTCTTCCTTTGGTACAAATCTCTACTACACTAAAGACGCTGCACGAAATTAAAAGGTTTTCAACAAAGGTTGTAATGGGGCAAAGGGTAGTGATATGGCTAAAAAATAAAAGGATAGGATGTAACAATAGTTTAAAAAAACTTCATAGGATTAGAAATAGAGTTTATCAATGAAGAATTTTCATGGTTTTAAAAGCCTATTGTTATTGAATTGGACCCCTTTTTCAAGTAGTGCACAATCAGTCATTCACCTCAATAGGCCAAAAAGAAAAGTTTTAATACTCAACCCCTTTATGTCAAAAATCCAACTGATGATAAAACGAGGGTATAAGAACTACCTATTTCGACATGCTTATCTCCACACCGAATAACATAACTATTTGTGCAAAAATATTTGAGTATAATTATAACAAAAGTATATATTAACCAAATAACAATATCAAAGTCCAAAACAACACCATCATCAATCATACTATATTATTATGCTTGATTTTAATCATTGAAATTGAAAGATTATCTATGACTAAAAAAAATGATAATTCATAAAATTGCCATGTTATGAAAAAAAAATAGGGGTGCATCTTAAGAGTATTATAGTTACCCTTTACTCTGCCAGCTTTTTTCATGGTTTCAACAGACCAAAAAAAAATACTCTTAAATTTAAAAAAAATAGAAAAACACACATTGAACATACAATACATAATATCAACTATCCTCTCCCCAACCTAATCGATACATTATCCCCAATGTCAAAAATATATAGAAAAATAAAGTTCATAAGTTATTACACAAAATGTGACTTATTAGAAAATAAAGTTAAAACAACACAATATATATACTATTAGTTGAAACCATTAAGGATAAATTTCAGAGGCTGAGAGTCCAATTTATTTTGTATTTTCAACAATTGTTTGTGTTGGACCAATCCACACGAGTCAAGGCTGGATTAGGTTATGGCATATATACTAGAAGTTAATTAATCAGTTGGTCAAATGTTGGAGCATAAATGAGAATTCATCTCGCAGACGGTGAAATAAAATCTTTTTCTACAGCATGATGTACAAAATATAGAAAACCATCAAAAAACCATTAATACTAAGAATACCTATAGGTTTCTAGTGAATGTTAAGTTGTACCGAAGAGACAACTTGAAATAATTCCTCTAATGTACCAAAATCATCAGGTAGAGTGATGAATGTATCCACATTGTTTAACATTTAGGCATTCTGTCCTGAATATGTGACTCTTAGCTCATCTCCGATGGTCATACTTGTAATATTATGTACTATTAAAGGTTTTTGGATAACTCATAAAACATTGAATTCTCCTACAATAGCAGAAATAGCAACACTCCTGATTAATTTCAAACTGCCTTCCCCATATACTAAATGAATTTTTCTTTCTACTAAAGTTCTACCGAGGTTATTGGCTGCCCTTATTAACTCACCATTATTTCTCGGATTAATTCCGAGAAATAATTTTAAAGCACACAAATAAATTTGTCTGCTTGTACTTGAGTGAGGTCTTTAGCAATGCTGACTAGTGGTATTTCTTTCTCACACAAGTAGACATATTTAAGATGGTTCGAGATTAGTTTAAACTACATTGTAGATATCGACACCACAGAAGATAGAAGTTTTTCATTAGATATTGACAATTCAACATAAGAGACATCATACCTTGATTTTTTTGACAACGAATTCAGCCCCGTTACATTATTTTCCACATCCCCCAACATTCGCATATCTAAATTTTTTTCTTTCAAATCCTCCATAAGGAGATATTTTTGTAAAGTAACCTCCACTCCATCCTTGTGAATGAACTCAAGCATTTTTTATGACTTAGGATTAATAATGTCAACTGCAGAAATAACATTCATGTCAATAGGATATCTTATAGATTCAAAAATATTATATTTTATAACCTCGCCATCAAACTTCATAGTAAGAGTGTCATCCTTAACATCAATCTTAGCTCGGGTTGTCTTCATGAATGGTCTTCCCAAAAGAATGCATGTAGGATTAAGGCATGAGTTATCCTCCATCTCAAGAACATAAGAATTAGTAGGGAAAACTAATTTATTCACCTGCGCAAGAACATCTTTCACAACCCTTATTGGATATGCATTAAATTTATCGATCAATAATATGATAACACCAGTTTCTTTTAAAGATCCTAGATTTAGAGAAGTATAAATAGAATATGGCATAACAATAATTGATGCTACCAAATCTAACATGCATTTTTCAAATTTGGTCTTACCATTGGTACAAAGGATGGTAAAAGTGCCCGTATTCTTACACTTTGGAGGGAGTTTTCTTGAAGAACCATTAAATCATTCTCCTCCACACTTACTTTTTCATCCTTCTCAACTTCCATTTGTTAGTGTATAGATTTTTTGAGGAACTTAGCATAAGAGGCACCTGCATGATCACATCAAGAAGAAGGATGTTTACCTCCACTTTTTGAAAAGTCTTAAGAATTTTCTTTTCTCACTCATTTTTCATAGAATTTGCTAACCTGATAAGAAAAGGTGAAAGTGTTACATAGGTATGAGAGAGAGGTTTAGGAGCGTTTACCGACTTTAGATTTTTCTTAGGATGAATAGTCTTGTCAACAACTTTTCCATTTTGAAAAGTTGTGATTGAATTAATCTTCTTGAATTTTCACTTGAAGAAAAAATTTGAAATTGAGTGGATAGATTAGATTGAGGTTGGTTTTTTTTATAAGTACGCAAAGAGGTTATCAATGTTAAAAGTGTGTTTTTGATTTCATTAATGGCTTGTGAAGTCTAGTTATTGATGTTTGTTTGTGTATGCATAAATTCTTGCAAAGTTTCTTCAAGAGATTTTGTATGTGGAGTTGTATAAGAAAGAAAGTTTGATAGCTTTTGTGAATATAACGATAGGGCATGATTATCATCTCACTAACTAAAATTAAGATAATTTCTCGCATTATGCATTGAGAGGAAAAGTAAAACAAGAAGGAGAAGAATTTTGACAAGGTTGCAAGTAATAACGCATGGTACACACCTGCTAATTCTCATTTTCATCCTGGACACTTTTATTTTCAGTCATGGTGGAAGTATGTGGAATTGACTAAAATAAATTTTCAAACAAAGTTTCATAATTATTTCTAACTAAACGACGAGAATTATGACTATATACCATATGACTATATAATCATAAAGAAAATAAACACACAATATTCACAAACCTTAATACTTACCTTGCCTTCCCCGACAATGACGCCAAACACTTGCTACAACTTTAAAGTTGCAACCCCAAATACAGGTCGTGTCAATTAATAAATTTCTCGAGAGTCCAAGGTCGATTTATAGAAAGGTTGTTTGAAGTTTACATGTTTATATTTCTTAAAAGATGGGTTGAATGTGGTTTAGATTATAAAAAAAATTATGCTATAACTAATAAATTAAAGTAATAAAAGTATTAAAGATTAGGGATCCGCTCATGAGCTTTGGATAGAGGAATGATATTTATTCTTTCTACCTCTTTAAAATGCCATTTTTAGAATTCATACATAATGATGGTTGCAATGAAAAGATGTTATCAGATAGCCTATACTTTAAGGTAATCATGATATTGTCTTACTATTTGCAAATTATCAAATAGCCCATACAATAAGGATAGTGATTTAAAATGCATAATTAGGAAAAAATGTTAGACCAAAATTTAATCATTACATTTAATAATCCATAGAATATATATTTTCTTTATCCATGTCAAAAATGCATCTGAAACTAACTCCTTTTGATTTTTATGAAAGTGTACGATGTATTATACTATTAAAGATGGTATTTGCAGTCAAATTTGTATCTTTTATTTTAAAAATTACATAGTTGTGAATTTGTGAACTATGTATAATTATAAAAAATTATTATTATTCTATTTATATGAAAATTAATCTATATATGTTATGTCATTGAAGAGACTCTAAATTTAAAGTTGATCTCGTTCATTTCTTTTCTTCATAAAATTCACTCTTTAAAATATAACTACCAATTCTTTTTTTAAAAAGTTATGCCTTTATTGAAAAACAAAAAGGTTATGGTCTTTACGAAAAAAATTTATAGAATTTTTTATCAAATAAAAGGATGTAGTCGTTGATAAATGCATATTTCTACATGTTTTGTATAAATTTTTTTGTTCATTTCTTACATTTTTCTTTTTAATTTTATATTTTTAATAATATTTTGTGTGTGATAGGATTTGGGAGTTAAGGGATACAAAATCAGCCAAAACAGAGTTGAAACAAGCATTCTTGGGCTAAATTTTTTTCTTGCAATGCTGCTGCAGCAGTATTTGTAATTCAAGCATAACTTTCTGCTTTGAAGCCCTATTGACCTAATTTTTAACTAATTGAAAATATAAGAGATAGGGTTAAAACTTTTATGTTGGCAATTTATCCATGTTTAATTTATTTCAAAGAGAAAAATTGGATTAAAAAATCAACAGTGCACTGAAACTTCTAAATGTAGCAATCTTTATATTTTTAGCATAATTTTCTCCACAAATATGATATTAAGTTGATTCAAGTGGATAATAAAATCCAGAAGATAGTACTATAATTTTCATGAAGACACCAAAATTCAGTTCATCTTAAAAAGTGGTCAAGAATCAATTGAAAATGGTTGAACAATGCAAATAATAGAGAAGAGAAACTCAAGTTGTAGTGCGAGAACTCACACTACAATGCTAAAAACTCGAGGTGCAACACTATTTTTACAGGAGAATGCCAAAGTTTTGGCACTGCAGCAACATATCAAAGCATGATTTTAGCTTAATTTTATGATATTTGGACAAGGATATAAGAGACCCAAAACCCTAAGATTTAACACATTCACACACATTCATTCTTAGATACACATTTGGGTCTTGGGCATTAGAAGGAGAGAAAAAAAAGAAGCTTGTAGAAGAAAATTCATCCTTCACCATAATTAGATTTCTTCTTCCCCTTTTTAATTCCCTTGAACTCATAATATCTTTTGTTTTAATTTCATTGCTATTTTTAATTATGTTAGGCTAGATTTTCCTTCGATTGAGGGTGATTTTAAAGCTCTAGACATGGATTCAAGTAATTAAATATTTTATGTTATAGCCCAACTTTTTAATTGAGGTTGTTTATGTTTTTTCATGCTTAATTTCTTAATTGGTGTTTTCTTACTTTGTTTGGGTGTACATCAATTGGGACTTGAGAATGGCCTACAACTAGATTAGAAGTTTTAGATCCATAATTATCATAAATTTCAAATTATGGGTAGTAAATTGTGATTAATGATTATGGGATATTTTTATTAATTGCAAAGAAAGACATAACCTATATTGAATGACCAAGCTTATGTGATTATTGCTTAGATCAACCTATCTTTCTTATTTTAATACATCTATTAATTGAATCAAGAGAACTTGTTCTAGGTTATTTGATGGGTAGGGAATTAGATATAGAGCTTGTTCTACCTAATGAACAACCACTGAAAGATTTGGATAACAGTGCTTGTTGTTGTCTACGGTTGGTAATTTCAATGAAAAATTAGTAATAACATTGACATTGTATTACAATCCATTATCTAGTAGTACAGAATGAAACCTCAATTGAACTTTTATCACTCTTGTATTTGTTGATTTGATTTTTATTGATTTTCACTTTAGTTAGCATTATTTTTGTGACTTAGTTAATCAACTAAACCTCTTCTCCCCTTCCCTCTTTTTATAAAGGCATTTGAGTCTATTGTTACATAATTGAGTCTTAGGTTAGAATTAGTGAGTTGATAGTAAATTGATTAGTCTTGATCCTCATGGGATTGATCCTTGCTTACACTATACTAGGTAAAAGTAATTGAGTAGTAAGATTTAAGTTTGGTAGGCTCACGACAACCAACCAAATTTTTGGTGTCGTTGCCAAGGATCAAGCTTCTAATTGATTTATTACCATTTTTATATTCTTTTTTACTTTACATATTTCTTTTTGTTAGTTTAATTTAGTCTCTTTTCTTTTTATTTCAGGTTTTTATGTCATCGAAAGATTTGAAGCAAAGACTTAAGCAAATTCGGGTTAATTTGAACACACTATTATCACCACTTACACCTATACCTCCAATCAATTCACCACCCAAGCTCGAGTTTGAAACTTCTCCTCATACTCCTAAAATCGCTTCTCATCCGCAGATAATTGAGATGGCGTAAAATCATAGAACATTGAAGGAGTTGCCTGCCCTTAATTTAGAAAATCAACCACATTATATCACTTATCTGAATATGGAGGCAGATTTGAACCTAAATCAAGGATGATCCATCTTTTTCCCAAATTTTATGGATTTGCTAGCGAGGATCCGAACTAACAGTTTAAAGGGTTCTATATAGTGTGCTCTAGTATGAAACCAATATGCACCTCTAAAGAGAACAACAAGCTTATCACCTTTCCTTTTTTGTTGGTAGATTCAACAAAGATATAACTTTATTAACTATCTCCTGGCATGATTACCACATAGAATAAAATAAGAAAGGGTGTTTCAGAATAGTATTTTCTAGCATCCAATGTTAGGAGCATTCAAAAAGAAATATGAGGGATTCGATAGTGCAATAGCGAAACTTTATGAGTATTGGGAAAGATTCAAGAAAATAGTAGCCAGATGCCCTCATCATCAAATCAGTGATCAACTTCTCATCTAATATTTCCATGAGGGGTTGGAAAGGAGCATGATTGGTGTTGCAAGTGGAGGGGCATTAGTTAACAAAGTGCCCGAGGCAACTTGGAATCTAATTGCAAACATGGTTGTAAATTCTCAACAGTTTGTAACTCGTAATGATCCACCACAACTGCCTAAGAGTCTTAATAAGGTCAACACATCACTTCTTGAACAAAAGATCTCACACCTCATCTCTTTAGTACAACAAACGGTGGTTGGGCAATAAGTGAAAGCATGTGAAGTATGTTGCATGGTGCAGCATCCCACGGATATGCGTATATCTCTTCAAGAAGGCTTTCTAGAGCAAGCAAATGTGATTAGTGGTTTCCTAGATCAACCTAGGTAAAAATATGATCCTTATTCCAATATGTATAATGCAGAATTGAAGGATCATCTCAACTTGAGGTATGGAAACCAACAACAACAACCACAACATATTCTCATTCATACACCAAATTGCCTATCTAGTTTTCTTAAACCGAAGGGGCAACCACCCTACCAATATCAATCACAGCCATCTCCACAGCAATCGGGCACAACTTTGGAGGATCTTGTGAAAGCACTTGTAACCAATACTATACAATTTCAACAGACCACATGAGCCTGTCTCTATTATATAGAAAGTCAAGTGGGGAAAATAGCCATTGGCATGAGTTAGTTTGAAGCCCAATGGTAGGGCAAGTAGCTTCTCAACCCTTGGTTAATTCCCAACAAAATGCAAGTGCCATGACTCTTACGACATAGGGTAGTTAGGTAACCTTGTTGGGTTCGCGTGATCCCGGGAAACGTATACGCAGTGGAATTTAAAATTTCAAAAACATAAATATATATATTACATCACATGTAATTAAAATGAATCCGGAACCCTTTCATGATTATTCAGTTGTGCGTTTTCTGATAGTTAAAGTAAGAATGTTTCAGAAACTCTTACCTTGATTTGCACTCCGACTGATGTAGGGATTGAAACGATTCAAATCGTTCCCCTGCATGAAAGTATCTCCATGTTCTTCAATTCAAAACCCCTTTGATTGAAATCTGATTCACTTCTAGGATCCCAAATGTTATCCCTCTAACGGTATCCACACCTTGGATGCCCACTCGCAATCGAATCCTATGCTAGTAGTTTTCGATTCGATAATTCTATCCTAGAACGATTTTGTTTGGAACAAGAACACACTAACATTTAGTGTTTTAGGTGTTTAATTTAATTCTTAATTCAACAATTAAATCAAGAATTAAACTAGATAAAAGGTTGGTGAACTTTTGGAGATTGAAAGGAAAGGAGGGACGAATTTTTGGGATAAAAGAAAACTATTTTTCTTCACAAAAATCTGCAATTAAAATCCCCATAAAAATATCCAAGAAGATTGTCAATCAAAAGCTACCACAAGTCCTTTCCATGTAGGACTCTTCTTCCTTTCTTATCTCCAACTCTTTTGGTAAGTTTTCTTATCCCATAAGGACTTTCCTTTTTCCTTATTACCTCATAGAAATTGAATTCCTAATTCAACTTCCTCTAGGAATTGGATTCCCAATCCAATTTCCTAATGGGCTTCCTACAAGCCCACACCTAATGGGCCTAGGCCTAAGTAATCAATTAGGCTCTACTTTAATTGATCCAATCAATTAAATTAATTCATTTAATTAATTAGGCTCATCTTACTTAATTGATCCAATCAATTAATTAAATGTTCCAATTGGGCTTTCTAATCCAATTAGGTCCAATCAATTAATCTAATTAATTAATTAAATTAATTCCACACTTGAATTAATTTAACCCCATTAATTAATCACATTAATTAATTTAATCCAACACTTGGATTAATTTCTAGGCTAGAAATGGACTTGTCCAAGTTTTGTGTGTGACCCCTTAGGTTCACTTTAAACTAGCCGTGGGCTCACAACTCTTGTGACTTAGTTGAACAATTAATTGTTCTGATTAATTAATCCAATTAATTAATTCTCTTGAAATTAACTCATTAATTCCAAGAACCCACAAGACATGGGAAGCATCTAGCAATGCATCATGACTCCTAGTCTAAGGTGAATGTGCGAACCTATTTCAATTACGAATACCATGCAAGTACGGTCCTTCCATCATCTAATCTCCCGATTGAGCCTAGGGCATGGATGTTAAGTCGAAACCCTATTAACTCAATAACTATGTTTCCATTCCTAGTAGCTTGACTCGATGATGAATAATTAGAAAACCCCACGTCTAATTTTCATCCAACCTTGGCCAAGGATTTTAGAGTCAAGTACAGTGGAACACATAGGAGATTCACCTATTCATCTAGATAGGTGACGGATCCTTTGTTGGCCACTCATTAATCTCCATACATGAAGATGTTACACCCAATATAAACCCCTTGTGATTGTCATGCAATCGGAAAATATATCAAAGTACAACATGTCATGCACAAGGTTACCATGGTGCCTCAAGTCCAAGGACTAATTCTTGCACTATCGTAATGAGAAAATTCCCATTCGACAATAGAATATTCAAATTGGGAATTTTCAGGTGGGGTTGTTCAGTGTACTTGTTCCCAACAAGCACCCGCATACATGCACTAGTGTCTCCACACCAATACCTATGGAACGAGGCATCCTCCTTTCGAGCCTGCATCGTATGCGCAAGTTTCAACAGGATCAATGATGTCCCATCTCATTAATCCTTAACTTGGAACGTTTTAAGATCACAGCCTTAGAGGCATATTCCACGATCACCATCATATGCGCAACCATGCCCCATAGCTATGTGTGATCTAAGGACTTTATCTAATTCTTATGATGAATTTAAGATAAAGATTGCCATTTAAATGATATTAATATAAATAAGAATGATTCGCAAGAGTATAAGAACGACCAGAATAATTGGCACGCCGGCACTACTCTAACAATCTCCCACTTGCCCTAGAGACAATTGCCCTCGTATTAAAGCCCATCTTCTGAAGATGTCCTTCAAATACTTATCTAAAGGGTTAAAATAGTGGTCTGCTATATTTTCTGCCGAGGCAAATCTTTCCACGCTGATGTTGCCTCTACCAATGATTTTCATAACCAGGGTATCGCTAATCTATTTCTGCTTGGATCCTTTGATGAGACCTTGGCTTCTTTGCTTGTGCAATAGCCCCCATTGTTATCGCAGTACTCCAGTACTCAATCAACAATGGTTGGAACTACATCTAACATTTAGATTAAGTTTCTTATCCAAACAATCCATTTTTGCAGCATCGTATGCCAGATGTATTCAATCACGGTGGTGGAATCCACGTTGTTACAAGCTTGGAACTCTTTCCAACTAACCGTCCCACCATTTAGGATGAACACGAATTTAGACATAGACTTCAAGTCATCTACTTTAGACTAAAAACTAGATGAAGCATCTAAGTTTCAGTTCTCCATAACCGAACTCCAAAAAGAAATCCTTAGTGCTTCATAAGTACTAAAGATCGTCTTTACGGCTTCTAATGCTTTTCGCATCAAATTGATTGATATTTTGCTCGTAACACTTAGAGCATTTCTAATATCAAATCATGTACATAGATTTGCATATTTTATGCTTTCTTTCAAGGATGCATAAAACATGTGAGTCATTATTTCTCTTTCATTCAAAAGTCTTTGGGGACGAGGACTTCGAAAGAAAAATCCCATGACTCATAAACAAGAATCTCTCCTAGGATTCTTCATGCTAAACCCTTTTAGCATCTAATCTATGTACTTGGATTTAGGATAGTCCAAGCATCCTTTCAGATCTATCTCCATAAATCTCAATCCCCAATCCCTAGGATGCTTATCCCAAATCTCTCTTGGAGAACTTTGTAGATGACAAGTCTCAGTTGACTGCAACATTTCTACATCATCTCTATGAGTAAAATGTCATCAACGTAAAACACAACAATCATCACCATACTCCCACTAACCCTCTTGTACACATATAGCTCATTCGCATTCCTAAGGAAATCAAACCATTTGATTGCTTTAGAGAATCGAATGTTCCACATTCGGAAAATTTATTTTGAGTTCTTAACAGATCTCTGAAGCTCGCAAACTTTTTGCTTGCGTTTGTTTGATATGAAGACCTCAGACCGCTTAACTTATATCCCTTTCTCAATACACCCCTATTGAGAAAGACGGTCTTCATATCCCTTTGCCATATCTAGTAGTCGTAATACATAGATATAACTAGCATACTCTAATGGACTTTAGCATCACGTCTGGTAAAAAGTATCCTCAATAGTCAACACCTTGACTATGAGCGTAACACTTTGCTACCAGTCCTGCCTTTATAGGTCACCACCTCCCCATGTTCTTCAATTTATATTTGTAGACCCATTTGCAGCTAATGGGAACCATTCCCACTAATGGGCCCACCAAGGTCAAACCTTGTTGGAGTACATAGAGTCCATTTTGGATTGCATGGCATTTTCCCAATTTCTGAATTGATGTCATACATCTTTACTCCTTAGTTAAATCAATATTTAAAAAGGAGATCCTCCTTGCTGCTCTCTAGCAAGAGACTCTTATCGTATAAGTAGCCCCGAGATCCTTTAGATCTCATTGGAGGTTGTGTACTAGAAGTTTTAGTAATTTGTTCATACACCATTGCCACTTGTGAGACAAACTGTGGTTCTTGAACTGTTTCAAGTTCTATGATCTAGCAATTTCTATCTAATAGAAATTCCTTCTTCTCAAGAAGGTGGTGTCCCTAGAAAACAAACTATTTTGTTATTAGAACCATAGAAATGGTATTCTTTAGATTCATTTAGATACCCCACAAATTTGCATAAGCTGGATTCACATATCCATCTTATCTCCCACTAACTGCTTTAAAGAAGCAGGCCCATTTATACCCTTAGGTATATATACGAGGGGTCTTTTACCACATCATATCACATATGATGTTTTGAGCACCGATTTAGATGATATCCTTACTTGATAAGAATATCATCGATTCTAGGGTGAATTCCCAGAATGAAGAAGGAAATAAGTGAAACTCAACTTGGATTCACTTAAAGTGAGAATCTAATTCTCCATTAGATAATCAAGAACTTACCACCTTAGTATTCTCTTCATCGATCACATCGATTGATTTAATACTTTGGCCGATTTAATTCTCTACTTCATGTCTAAATTCTTTGAACCCTTCAAAGGATCTTAGAATAATGAAGTAAGAATAGTTCGCTTGTACACTAACACTTAGTGGACTGCTTACATCCTTTGATCATATCCAAAGGCATGGTTTGCTCCATTTGTCCCACAAATGGTGATTTGGTCATGTTTTCCTAAAGATAAGATTTACAAGTTGGCACCTCATGCAAGTCCAAAAGGTCAAGCAAATGTACCATCTTTTGAACTCTTTCTTTAGAGATATGACCTAATCTAGCTAACCACAAGTATGCACTGTTTTGATTATCTAATTCTTAGATTATTTGTTGATTATGTAGCATGGAATGTTGGGATTGTATAGTTCATTTGTCAATGTAGCAAAGACAATTAACTAATACTATCCTAATTCCATCCAGAGTTAAGTGGATCATTCCTATAGCCAATAAAGCAACACTTACTTTATTCTCAAGCTTAAGGATCGTCCTTTATCTTAGTCTCCATTTTTCTTGTCATCCACTGCAACCCTTTGCAAAGATGGGATCATATCCGATATCCAATATCCAAGAAAAAATTTATCAACCTTAATGGTTGATATCAACAATGTATAAACTTGAATTAGAACCCCTTCTAATTCAACTAAGCAAGTCAATACTTGTGTTTCCTCTTTCTATGCCCTAAATATCCACAATGGTGACAAACATCTATATTGAGCTGGTAAGTTTGTCTGTTTGTCTAGATTATCCTATGTGGAATTACTAGCAATAACCATTATCCTATGCGAGGCAGAAATTTAAGCATTCATTCAATTAATATCCATTTATGATATGGTCTTTAATCATAAATGTCTCCCACTATTTTATTCAAATCCCATCACCCTCTAGATGAAATTCGAGAAATCTAATTTCTTAGTGGGCTTGAAGTCCAACTAGCCTTGCCATACACCCCAATTTTATGAGCCCATACAACAAAACTAAAAGGTAGCTAACAACATTAGCAATTGCATCCCCATGCAACCCTCAAGCTATTTTGCCTCACCTCTTCCCATACACCCCAAATTTATGAGCCCATATGGTACTAAGTGTCAAACATTACCCATCAAACATCCATGTAGATGGAGCATCTAAACGTCCCACGACTCATGGCCAACAATAAAGACGAGTCCACCCCATGGGCATCTCAATGCTTAGTAGTGGTCACAGCTTGCCTACACTTAGCACATTCCACGACTCATGGCCAACGAACTAAATGTGGTAGCGTATCGACATGCCACTACTTTTGATGGAAGGCATGGACGATTGGGTCCTACCCAATATTGCCCATTTATGCTTGATATCGAACTAATAAAGGTTCTCAACTTGAAACATTTTCAAGTGAGGGTCATACTAGATTTATTATACAAGGTCTCATCGTTTTCTTTTCTTGTTTATTTAATGTTCACTATCCTAACGATGACAAGCATACATCATAAGGAAGCATTAAATAAACACAACATGTATCACATACATCCTAAAATAAATAGATGATCATGAGCCTTTAATCCTATGCGATCCACTTGAGCCAAAGTGGATCTAGGTCAATCTAAGGGTGATAATTAAAATGCAAATAGACCTATCTATTACATAAATATATCCCATACATTCATGGGCCTTGTTTCCTCGCTTTTTTCTTCGTCTTCATTCAATCTTCTTGTAATGTCCGCCAAATTACAAAAAGATTAACCTCACCGCCTAATTCTACTCTCATTACATTTGCTAAAACTACAAGAAACCTTGGAACAATTCCAAGGGGAGATACATAGGAGGGAGATAGAAGTACATCAAGAATAAAACAGAGAAAGGTGAGACTCGCAGGCCTATTTTAATTAAAATCCAAAATAACCAATTATGCATAAAATTAAACCAATCACATTGGCCTAGGCTCCATGATCATCCAACTAGCATGCTTAACATAAATCATCACATGATGAAAACATATAAATTTACCGATTATGTTATGTGCAATTTCTTTCAAATTTGGGATTTTTATGAAAAATAATTTTTCAAAAATTAAAATTAACATTTAATTTTAAAATGAAAAATCATAAACTTCACGTAACAATTACGTAACGAGGCGGGATGGACAACAGTTCAACAAGGCTGCTGCCTGTCGAGTGGCTGGGCAGACCACCCATCGGCGGTTGGGCGCCCACACGTCGGGTGCCGACCGCCCACCCGACGTCACACATCGGGTGGCTGGGCGCCGCACGTCGGTGCCGCGACCGCCCACCCGACGTCTCACGTCGGGTGGCTAGGCGCCCGCACGTCGGGTGCCAGCGGGCGACCTGGCGCCCAACTTCGGGTGGTCAGCAGCCCACCCGACATCACACATCGGGTTGCTGGGCGGCCCACGCCGGCTGCCAGCGGTGACCTGGAGCCTGACGTCGGGTGGCCGGCAGCCCACCCGACATCACACGTCGGGTGCTGGGAGCCCACGTCGAGTGCCAGCGGGTGACCCGGCGCCCGATGTCGGGTGACCCGGCGCCGATGTCGGGTGGCTAGTAGCCCCCGACGTCACACGTCGGGTTGCTGGGGGCGGGCGACTCGACGCCACGATGTCGGGTGGCCAGCAGCCCAATTTTTTATTTTCATTTTTTTTAAATGTCAAGAATTCAAGAAATTTTAAAACTTGATTCATAGTTTCTTGATCTCATCAAGAAATTTTGAAAACTTGATAAAAACCAATTTTCTTGATCAAGAAATCAACTTATTTGATTTTTTTTAATTTTTTATTTTATTTATTGCCACGTTTCAAGAAATTCAAGATTTCACAAATCTTGAAATTTTGGATCAAGAAATTCAAGATTTCACAAATCTTGAAATTCTTGAAAATCAAAAAATCCAATTTCTTAACTCGTCTCAGTTTTTAAAATGTTTCAACATTTAAAACGATTAATAATATTAATCCCAAAAAAAGAAATTAATAAATTCAAATCAATCACACATATAAATATTTAATCTATCACATATATTAAATAAACATAATCGAAAAATATCAGAAACGCACGAACCTTGGCTCTGATACCACTGTTGGGTTCGCATGATCCCAGGAGACGTATACGCAGCGGAATTTAAAATTTCAAAAACATAAATATATATATTACATCACATGTAATTAAAATGAATCCCGAAACCCTTTCACGATTATTCAGTTGTGCGTTTTCTGATAGTTAAAGTAAGAATGTTTCAGAAACTCTTACCTTGATTTGCACTCCGACTGATGTAGGGATTGAAACGATTCAAATCGTTATCCCTGCATGAAAGTATCTCCATGTTCTTCAATTCAAAACCCCTTTGATTGAAATCTGATTCACTTCTTCTAGATCCAAATGTTATCCCTCTAACGATATCCACATCTTGGATGCCCACTCGAAACCGAATCCTATGCTAGTAGTTTTCGATTCGATAATTCTATCCTAAAATATTTTGTTTGGAACAAGAACACACTAACAATTTAGTGTTTTAGTGTTTAATTTAATTCTTAATTCAACAATTAAATCAAGAATTAAACTAGATAAAAGGTTGGTGAACTTTTGGAGATTGAAAGGAAAGGAGGGACGAATTTTTAGTGATAAAAGAAAACTATTTTTCTTTACAAAAATCTGCAATTAAAATCCCCATAAAAATATCCAAGAAGATTGTTAATCAAAGCAACCACAAGTCCTTTCCATGTAGAACTCTTCTTCCTTTCTTATCTCCAACTCTTTTGGTAAGTTTTCTTATCCCATAAGGACTTTCCTTTTTCCTTATTACCTCATAGAAATTGAATTCCCAATTCAACTTTCTCTAGGAATTAGATTCCCAATTCAATTTCCTAATGGGCTTCCTACAAGCCCACACCTAATGGGCTTAGGCCTAAGTAATCAATTAGGCTCTACTTTAATTGATCCAATCAATTAAATTAATTTATTTAATTAATTAGGCCATCTTACTTAATTGATCCAATCAATTAATTAAATATTCCAATTGGGCTTTCTAATCCAATTAGGTCCAATCAATTAATCTAATTAATTAATTGAATTAATTCCATACTTGAATTAATTTAACCCCATTAATTAATCACATTAATTAATTTAATCCAACACTTGGATTAATTTCTAGACTAGAAATGGACTTGTCCAAGTTTTGTGTGTGGCCCCTTAGGTTCACTTTAAACTAGCCGTGGGCTCACAACTCTTGTGACTTAGTTAAATAATTAATTGTTCTGATTAATTAATCTAATTAATTAATTCTCTTGAAATTAACTCATTAATTCCAAGAACCCACAAGACATGGGAAACATCTAGCAATATATCATGACTCCTAGTCTAAGGTGAATGTGCGAACCTATTTCAATTACGAATATTATGCAAGTACCCTTCCATCATCTAATCTCCCGATTGAGCCTAGGGCATGGATGTTAAGTCGAAACCCTATTAACTCAATAACTATGTTTCCATTCCTAGTAGTTTAACTCATGATGAATAATTAAAAAACTCCACGTCTAATTTTCATCCAACCTTGGCCAAGGATTTTAGAGTCAAGTACAGTAGAACACATAGGAGATTCACCTATTCATCTAGATAGGTGATGGATCCTTTATTGGGCACTCATTCATCTCCATACATGAAGATGTTACACCCAATATAAACCCCTTGTGATTGTCATGCAATCGAAAAATATATCAAAGTACAACATGTCATGCACAAGGTTACCATGGTGCCTCAAGTCTAAAGACTAATTCTTGCACTATCGTAATGAGAAAATTCCCATTCGACAATAGAATATTTCCAATTAGGAATTTTCAGGTGGGGTTGTTCAGTGTACTTGTTCCCAACAAGCACCTGCATACATGCACTAGTGTCTCCACACCAATACCTATGGAATGAGGTATCCTTCTTTCGAGCCTGTATCGTATGCGCAAGTTTCAATGGGATCAATGATGTCCCATCTCATTAATCCTTAACTTAGAACATTTTAAGATCACAGCCTTAGAGGCATATTCCACAATTACCATCATATGCGCAACCATGCCCCATAGCTTTGTGTGATCTAAGGACTTTATGTAATTCTTATAATGAATTTAAGATAAAAATTGTCATTTAAATGATATTAATATAAATAAGAATGATTCGCAAGAGTATAAGAATGACCAGAATAATTGGCACGCCGGGCACTACTCTAACAAACCTACCTTAATGGCAAAAAGAACATCCAAGAAGGTTCAAAAGGGCAAGCTAAGAAATACCACTCCTTCCTTAGATAATTCTCACTCTCCTACTTATCCATCACTCGCAGCCGAGGAGAATCCAAAGTTAGTAACTAGTCCTAAAACTTTCTCTCATACTTATATAAATCCTCTGCCCTTTTTCTTATAGGTTAGCAAAGTCTAAGAAAGAAGAGCAAGAAAATAAGATCTTGGAGACCTTTCAAAAAGTGGAAGTGAACATCTCCCTTCTTGATATCATCAAGCAAGTGCCTCACTACGTTAAATTTCTCAAGGAGCTATGCACTAATAAAAGGAAATTAAGTGAAAATGAAAAAATGAGTGTGGCGATGAATGTTTCAATGGCGTTTCAAAGGAAACTCCCTCCAAAGTGCAAACATTAGGGCACTTTCACCATTCTATGTACAATTGGTAATACCAGATTTGAAAAGTGCATGTTAGATTTAAGGGCATCAATCAATGTTATGTCGTGCTCCACTTATGCTTTTTTAAAGCTAGGATCTTTACAGGAAACTAATGTTGTCATTCAATTGGTTGATAGATCAAATACATATTCTAAAAAAGTTGTGGAAGATATTTTGGTACGAGTGAATGAATTGATTTTCCCAAAAATGGAAAAATCATCCCTAAAGACTTCAAAAAAACGTTCAACCATGTCAGAAAAATTACCAAGAATATATCATTGGAATGTAGTTGGTATATTACACAATCAAAAAGGCATCATTCGATATGAAAAAGTACTAAAATAATAAAAAATATATATATTATTAGTAAAACTAATTTTTTATTTATTCCTATTCAACTTCCTTATTGAATTATAAGTTTTATTTATTACTTTATTTTATTAAATTTTAATTTATTTCTTCATGAAGGAATCTATGTGAGAAATGTGTCATTATCCTTATATCATATATTTGTGACACTCTCAATTATGTTATTATTCAAGTTAGCCAAACATTAAATTGCCTCAAACTGAAGTCAGTGTTTGTGTACTGATAAGTTGATTTATACTAATAATTCATATATCTTTTTATTAACATTTGGTTTGTTTTCAAGTGTTTTGGTTACTTTTTATGTATTTAGTTTGAAATCTTATAGGTAATGACAAAAAGGGAAGACAATAGAAAAAACCAAAAACTTGGTTGAAATGTTGGAAAATCCGAATTATGCTGCTACTGATAGCAGTATTTGTATTTCAATCATAATTTTTTGCTCCAATAAAATATTGACTTGCTTCTCAAATAATTGGAAATCCAAGAAATGAATCTATAACTTTTATCTTTACCAAAAAATGCAGTTCCTATGATTTTATTGACAAACATGGAGTTCAAAAGTCAACACTAGAGTGAAAATTTCTTGTGTGACATATCATGGTATTTTAGGCATAACTCTCTCCACAGATGTCCTATTGAGATGATTCATGATGATATAGAAAACTACGAGATACAGCTACAAATCTTATACAGGCACCAAAATCCTATTGGGCATAGAAAATGGTGAAAATTTGGTTTAAAAGGTTGTATATGCTGGAGAAATAAGTTTTGGATAGAATGTTCAGTACCTAACTGTCCACTCAACGTCTACGCATTGCCAGGTGGATAAGATAGGAAAAATAGGTTTTTATCCTTTCTTAGGGAATTTCCAATCTTATTTTAAGGACCCCAAAGAGCCTCCAAATGTATTCTTGGATGGGAGAAGTTGTTCTGGATAGAAGAAGCCATTTATGGTGAGAATAGAGTCATTCTTGAAGACAAGGAAGCCATTCTTGGAGACAATGAGAGCTTCAACCATTCATCTCACTTTACAAATTGGTGAACAATTTCCATATCCCTTCTTATGTATTTCTTGAAATTATTTTCATACATGATGAATTAAACTTTTCTTTCTAAAGGATGATGTAACCTTATTTGATCCTATGTTTTGAATTCCAAACAATATTAGTTCAAGTTATTCATCTTGTTTGTGTTATCTTGTTTAGTATTGCATCTTGATTATTTGGTCATTATTTGAGAGTGTTTGATATATGATAGTTGATACTCGAGAGAGAGCAGATTATACATGATCATAAAGATAGCAATATCTAAGAATCATAGAATTGAGAAACTTATGAAATCTTTGAAATTTTGAAGAAGAATTCATTAAACTTTTGTAGAGTTTTATTCTTGAGTTTTTTATAGAGATTTTGAAATTTATATTAGAACTCATAATGAATTCGGCACTCGAGAGGGAGAATTGATGAGCATATGAATTCTTAACTTACATGAGTTGTTGACTTGAATTTGTCTATTTTGGAAGAAAGAACATAGGTAATAATTAGGTGAGTAATTCCTCTAGAATTTCTTGTTCATAAGGTATTTATTGTATTACTTCTAGAAACTTTACTCTTGTCTTTCACAATTTTTAAATTATTCTACTTTGTTTACCAATCATCACTTGATTTTCTAGATAAAATTATGATTATTTGAACTTTAATATTTGCTGTAATTTTTTATTACAATCCTTGTGAATTCGATACTCAACTCACCATTGTATTAAAACTTGACACCGTGTACTTGTGGTTTGTAAAATATTTATCATGAAAAAAATGGAAAGAAAGTATTGCAAAAAAGAAAGAAAAGCATGAATTCTAAAGTTAAAAAAAAATTGGAAAAGAGAAAACAAAGGAGGAGAGTGAGATTCTATGTGCAATGCTTTATGCTTTCTTACATTTTTTATCCCTATCTTTCTTTGTAAGCCAATACCTAGGCCTTACGTTACAAGCATATTGAAGTCCTTTTGATCCAAGTTTGCAAGTATCTATATTAGTGGAGAATTTGTATTGAAAGCAAGCCTATGGAACACCTAGAACTCCTTCACTTAGATCATGAGAATCATTGGTTGTGAAATTCATACGTAAAATGCATGCATGAAACTTGAGCTTGACCCTTCACACACACATTTTGAATTCATAACTAGATTAATGAAGTTCAAGTTTTGTAGTGTCACTGACTAGCTTTGTGACTAACCTTTAGATTTATGTAAAATAAATAATAATAAGGCATTTGAATTGGTCGATCAAGTTAGGTAATTCCTCATCAATATGTGAACCTCTGATTGTTTGATTTTTCCTCGAGTATGAGCAAAAGGTAAAGTTTAGGGGTATTTGTTAAGTTGGTTTTATACCAACAATTCATATATCTTTTGATTAACATTAGATTTGTTTTCAAATGTTTTTGTTAATTTTTATATATTTAGTTTGAAATCTTGTAGGTAATGACAAAAAGGAAAGAAACCAAAACACTTGGTTGAAATGTTGGAAAATCCAAATTGTGTTGCTACTAATGGCAGTGTTTGGATTTCAATTATAAGTCTTTGCTCAAATATTATATTTACTTAATTCATGAACTATTGGAAAGCTATAAAATAGATCTACAACTTTTATGTTTACCAAAAAATCAATTTCCTATGATATCAATGAGAAACATCAAGTTCAATAGTCAACACTGGACTGAACATTTCTTGTATAACATTTCTCGGTATTTTAATCATAACTCTATCCACAGATGTCTTATTGAGATGATTCATGATGATATAGAAATATACAAGATGGATAGGGCTATAAATCTTATGAAGGCACCAAAATCCTATTGGTCATAGAAAGTGGTGAAATTTTGGTTTTAAAGGCTATATACGCTGGAGACACAAGTTTTGGACAGAATATTCAGTGCCTAGCTGTCCAATCAATGTCTATGCATTGGCAGGTGGATAATATGGGAAAATAGGTTTTTATCCTTCCTTAGGGAATTTCTCATCTAATTTTACAGACCCCAAAGAGCCTCCAAATGAATTCTTGGATGGGAGAAGTTGTTCTGGATAGAAGAAGCCATTTATGATGAGAAGAGAGTCATTCTTGAAGACAAGGAAGCCATTCTTGGAGAGTAGGAAAACTTCAATCATTTCTCTCACTTCACAAATTGGTGAACAATTTCCATATTCCTTCTTATGTATTCTTGAAATTATATTCATACATGATGAATTAAACTTTTCTTTCTAGAGGATGATGTAACCTTATTTGATCCTATGTTCTGAATTCCAAAAAATATTAGTTTAAGTTATTCATCTTGTTTGTGTTATCTTGTTTAGTATTGCATCTTGATTATTTGGCCATTATTTGAGAGTGTTTGATATATGATATTCGATACTAGAGAGAGAGAAGTTTATACATAATCATAAAGATAGCATAACCTGAGAATCATAGAGTTGAGAAGCTTATAAAACCTTTGAAGTTTTGAAGAAGAATTCATTGAACTTTTGTAGAGTTTTATTTTTGAGTTTTTTATAAATATATTAAAATTCATATTAGAACTCATAATCAATTCAGCACTAGAGAGAAGAAATTGATGAGTTTAGGAATTTTTAACTTACATGTGTTGTTAACTTGAATTGGTATGTTTCGGAAGAAAGAACATAGGTGATAATTAGGTGAGTTATCCCTCTAGAATTTCTTGTTTATAAGGTGCTTGTTGTATTACTTCGAGGAACTCTACTCTTGTTTTTTGCAATTTTTAACTTATTCTACTTTGTTTACCAATCATCACTTGATTTTCTAGATAAAATTAGGACTATTTGAACTACAATACTTGCTGTAATTTTTTATTACAATCCTTGTAGATACAATCCTCAATTCAACTCACTATTGTATTAAAACTTGATACCGTGCACTTGCAGTTTGTAAAATATTTCACGAATATATTTCAACTCTTTTTTACTAATTTTTTATAGTTTATATAAAATTATAACTAATCCAAATATATTCTCATTCTTCAACAAAAATTTAATAAAAATATTTTCAATTTGAAAAATATTCTGTGAAAACCAGGCTTTCTAATCCTTAGAAAAAGGTTGCAGTTTCTAAAATACTCAGAACAACTAGGCTCAAATAAAACCCCCAAAGAATTTCCAAACACGATATAAGCATTACAAAATTAATAGAAATAAGTAAATTAAGCATATTTCATAAGGCTATCAATTTTTGCTTAAAACTAACTTAACTAACTTGATTTTGGCTTCAAGTTCGTGAATTGAATCATTTAGGGTTGATTTGGGCTGAAATATGGATATGTAATACACAACAGATAGATAAACATGTTTGTCGAAGAACAGATGGTGAGAAAATATGTAAAAAATGATCAATAAACATGTAGCAATGTGCTGCTGAAGTTGAAAGATTCTAACTTAGAAATTAATCCAAGTAGTTGGATCCAATTAAATAATGAAAATTAATTAATTGGGGCTTAAATCACTAGACTCGCATGCCCACCACCTATTCATGCTCATGAATTAATTCTATAATATACAATAATTATTTTGAAAATAGACAAATACTTGCAAACAAGTTGCCAATTTTGTGAGTTGAGAAGCTTATAAAACCTTTGAAGTTTTGAATAAGAATTCATTAAACTTTTGTAGAGTTTTATTCTTGAGTTTTTATAGAGATGTAGATTTTTATGTTTTGACATGAAGGATATATCCCGACACCCTACACCCATTCTATTAGGAAGACCGTTTCTAAAAATAGCCAGATAAAAATTAATGTTCATAATGGCACTTTACTATGGAATTTGATGGCGAGGTGATTAAATTTAATATTTTTGAAGCTATGAGATTCATAGTGACGTACATTTTATTTTTGCAATTGATATATTGATTATTTAGCATAACAAATATTTGAATTGACTAGCAATAACAGATTGGATGTTGCATTGAGGAACAATCTTTATATGGAGGACTTGAAAGAGATAAAGATGGATGTCTAAGTGTTGGAGAATGTGGAGGAAGCTTTGGGAAGATTGGACTCATTGCTAAAAAACACAAGGCATGATGTCTCTTATATTACTTTGTCATTCATTAATGAGAGGTTTTTAACCTTTGTGGTGCAGACACCTATTTCAAAACTCAATCCACTCTCGAAGCATCTCAAATATATGTCCTTGAGTGACAAAAAGATACTTCTAGTTATTATTGCCAAAGGTCTCACCGATACACAAGAAGACGAGCTCATTAAGGTGCTCTGTGAGTACAAGATGGCTATTTGATGGACCATTGCCGACATCAAAGAAATTAGCTCGTTTATATGCATGCATCATATCTTACTTGAGGAGTGATCCAAACACATAATGGAGGCCCAAAGGTAATTGAATCCGCCCCTGATGGAAGTTATGAATAAAGAAATATTAAAGGTTCTTAATGTTGGGGTCATCTACCCCATTTTGGATAACAAGTGGGCAAGCCTAATCCAAGTGGTTCTTAAGAAATCTAGTACCATCGTGGTGCAACATAATTTTCAAGATTTAGTGCTTTAAAGAGCTCAAACTAGGTGGTGAGTTTGCGTTGATTATATAAAACCTAACTCTTCTACTCGCAAAGATCATTTTCTTTTACCTTTCATTGATAAAATGCTTAAACAACTATTTATTTGGTCATTCTCATTATTGTTTTCTTGATGGCTACTCAAGTTATAATCAAATTGTCATTGCCCTAAAGTACCACGAGCAGATGGCCTTCACATGCCCATTTAGTACTTTTGTCTACCGATGTATACCATTTAAACTTTATAATGCCCCAGTCACATTTCAAAGGTATATAGTGAGAACTTGTTTTGAGTAAATAAAAAATAACATTGAGGTGTTTATGGATGATTTAGTGTCTATGGTGATTCATTTGATAAATGCTTAGATAACCTAATACTTGTACTTCAAAAATGCATTGAAACTAATCTTGTGCTTAACTGGAAAAAATATCATTTTATGGTTGATCGAGGAATAGTATTGGGCATGTTATTTCTGCTAGAGGGATTAACGTTTATAAATCTAAGATTGATCTTCTGCGTTTTCCGTGCCCCTACTAGTGTTATGGAGATTCGCTCATTTCTTAGCCATACAAGTTTTTATCATAAATTTATTGAAGATTTCTCTAA
Source organism: Paulownia fortunei (assembly GCA_019321725.1). Taxonomy (NCBI): domain Eukaryota; kingdom Viridiplantae; phylum Streptophyta; class Magnoliopsida; order Lamiales; family Paulowniaceae; genus Paulownia; species Paulownia fortunei. The sequence goes on from CM033114.1 coordinate 17,153,411, forward strand.
TATAGCACTCCCCTTGGTAGATTACTTCAAAAGGATTTACCTTTGAGTTTTATGATAAATGTATGGTAGCTTTTAGGAAGCTCAAAGAACTCCTCACCTCAACATCTATTATCTAACTACGAAATTAGAAACTTTCTTATGCACTTATGTGCGATGCGAGTAACTATGCGGTGGGTGCTGAGCGAGTAGCACAGATTCCTCTTGCCATTCACTATTCATCCCACACTTTAAATAATGCTCAACTAAACTATTCGACCACTAAAAATGAACTTTTGGTATCTATTTTAGTTTAGAAAAAATTCGTTCTTATTTGATTGGTGTAAAAGTAATTATTTATTCCAATAATGTAGCTCTGAGGTACTTGTTCACCAAGAAGGACACCAAGCCCTGACACAACTGACGGATCCTTTTATTGTAATAATTTAACTTGGAAATCAAGGACAAGAAGGGGTCTAAGAACTTGGTTGCAGTCCACCTTAGTCGGTTTGTGTACGAGGAAGATGCATTGCCATTGAATAAGTGAGCAACTTCTAGCAATGAGTGTAGCAGCCTCTTAGTACGTCAACATAGTCAATTACTTAGTCACTAAAAGATTGCCGAATGAATTGACCAAGGTGCAAAAGTAGAGGATCAAGTGCAATGTTAAATACTACATTTGGGATGATTCATACATTTGGAAGCATTGCTCCAATCAAGTGATAAGAATGTATGTAACTGAGAGTGATTTTGTTCCCATTCTAAAGTTTTATGATTCCCTTGCATATGATGGACATTTTAGACCAAAGCGGACTGCCATTAAGATGCTTGAAAGTAGTTTCTAGTGGACCTTATTATTCAAGGATGCCTATCTCCATTTCAAGTCTTGTGATCGGCGTCAAATGACAGGTAACTTAGGACCTATGAATCAAATACCACAAACTCTCATACTTATTATTAAGGTCTTTGATGTTTGGGGCATTGATTTCATATGACCCTTTCTCCCTTATTTTGGTAACCTTTATATTATACTCATCGTTGATTAATTTCAAAGAGAGTAGAAGCCAAAGCCACTAGGACTAATGATTCAAACGTTGTAGATTTTGTGAAGTCTCCATATTTTTGCAAAGTTTGGAACACCCCAGGCCATGATTAGTGATAGAGGCACCATATTTTGCAATAGTTCAATGGAAGCCCGTAAGTATAATATTACATAATGAGTCTCCATATCATACTATTGATAAGAAAGTAGGCAAGCGGAGGTGTCCAATCAGGAGGTCAAGTCTATTCTTGAGAAAATGATCAAAGTGAATAGGAGAGATTGGAGCATTCGCATTGATAATGTCTTGTGGGTATATAGGACCACTTGCAAAACTCCCATTGGTATGTCCCCCTATTAGTTAGTCTATGGGAAGCCTTGCCACTTCTTGGTGGACTTGGAACATAAAGTGTGGTGGATGGTGAAATAATACAATATGGAGATGGATAAAGTGGGGAATAAAGGAAGTTTCAATTCCAAGAGCTTGAGGAGATTCATAATGATGCGGATGAGAGTTCCCAAATCTGGAAGGAGAAGACTAAGGAGTTTCTAGGAAACACTTTGTTATTGGTAAAGTACTTTTATTTCATTCACACCTTAAGTTATTTTTAGGTAAATTATGTTCTCATTGAGTTAGCCCTTTTGTTGTTTCTAATATCTTTCCTCATGGTGCAGTTGAGTTAAGGAGTAACTGACAAAATGTCCAAGATGAATGGCCATAGGTTGAAGCTTTGCTATAAGGGCTTTCACATGGAGAATACAGATAAGTCTTGCATTTATGAGCCGGCTTATGTGGAGGAATGATGAAGGAGGCAATGTCAGGCTAAGAGTCTTAAACCAAGCGCTTATTGGAAGATAACTCAATGAATGTAAAATAAGGCTTTGAGAGCTCACAATCACAAATTTGATCTCTCTAACTCTAATTCTCTTTTATTCTCATCCATTTTATTTCCTTTAGTTCTTTTATTTTAGCTTTCTTTTGTGTATTCCAATCCAATCCTATTGTATTTAAATTTTAGTAGGCTAAGCTTACATTCAGGATAATATAAGGATTAAGTATGGAGGAAGGATTTATTACTTAGATTTTTTGAAATTTTTTACTTAGATTTTTCTTTATTTTGCTTTCTTTATGTCTAGTTTTCAAAATTTTGAGTCCTAGTTGTTCTTCCAAACTTCGATGTAAATATCAAATTGTTACATTATAAATAAATTTCTTTTAGTATTTTTTCATACAGTAGCATATATATACATCTTTAGACTCTATCCAATTTGATTCTTGTTTCAAACTTTAATATTGTACTTTATTTTGTTAAATTAAATAATTTTGGTACTTAGATTTTGTAATAAATATCATTTTGATGCCTGAATTTTTATAATTCTTTAAGGGTGTGATTTGTGAACCCAAGCTTTATCGCAATAGTCAAATTGATACATATTAATGAAATTCTCTTAATTTTTATTCTAAATTTCTTATAGTGACATATATACCCTTTTTACCTCTATTTACTTTTAATCTTTCTTTCAATTTTTAATTTATGTTTCAATTGATTAAATCAAATTCTATATGTGATAACATAAATTTAAGATTTTTTGATAATATCCTTCAATATAAGTAAGAATTAAAAAGATTGGAATGAATTAGAAGATATTCAAATTATAATATATTTTAAAAAAGAACAATAATGTTCAAACTAAAACTTATGAGGTATGATATAAAATAAGATTTGTAATTAACTACTTGTTTGGAGCTTAAAAGTGATTTTTTTTGCTATAACAAATTTGCTTGGTCTTTTCTTCTTCATCTTATTCTTCTTCTTATTTTTCAAGTTTTTTTGGACTTTTCATCCTATTGATAAGACCTAACTAAAATAAATTATTCCAAGAAAACACAATGAAATAAAGCAAGTATTTCTCTTGCTCTCTCTACTCGTTTTCTTAAACCTCGACATTAAAAATTAATTTTAAAGTCTCATCTCATTAATTTCAAGTACAACCATTTATCTTTTTTTAAATTTTTTATAACTTGTTTTAAGTTTATATTATCATAATTATTGAAATTATTTAATCAAAGAAATATACCATGAAAAAATAATTAAAATGATAATTGAATCAAAATTGTAATGTGAAAGGTGAATGGGTATATCCATCATTGCAAAAAGGTTTTGATAAAGATTAATGGAAAAACTTTCGAAACGAAAATGGTTTTTACTCTAATTTTTATAGTATCTTATACTTTGTTCATCCTTAAAACTAATTACTTTGCAGTTAGCATCAAAGCTTCATCTTTCATTTTCCTCTAGAATTATAATAGAAATATGTCAACTAATGAGAAATTTAGAGAAAATATTTATGCAAAATACTAAACTATAAACGACTAAGATTCATTGATAGAAGTCCTCCGTATATGCTTATGACATATGATTGAACAACTTTTGAAATCTAGTTTATAATGAAACTAATCTTATTTGAAAATTTAAAGTATTCAAAGAGTTGCGATAAAAAGAAAAAAGACTTCTAGTTTTTGAAGAATAATTTGGGATATAATATATATTATACTATTAAAAATTACATTTGTAATTATACTTGAATCTATCATTTTAACGTAAAAAACATATAGTTGTAAATTTGTAAATGATGTATAATTGTAGAATTTATAATTATAAAAAGTAATATGTGCTCGTTATATCGCTGAAGAGACTATGACATTTCAAATGATCTCATTCATTTATTTTCTTCCTAATTTTTTTTATACATAACTACCAATTAGTTTTTAAGTGACATTCGAGTTTTACAATAAATATCAAACTAATACAAATCAATTTATTTTTAAATTTTTTTTTAAAATTTCTTACAATGACATATATACCCATTTTAACTCTATTTACATTTAATTTTAACAATTTTTTATATTATGTTTTATTTTGTTAAATCAAATTTTATTTATTGATAACATAGATCTAAAATCTTCTAAGATATATAACTCCATATAAGTACAAAACAAAAAGTCTATGATGGAGAGATTGAAATTATAATATAGCTTAAAAAGAACAATAAGTTGAAACTAAAATTTATGATGTGAGATATAAAGTAAATTTTGTAAAGTCATATTAACTCCTTATTCAAAGTGGTATTTGTTGCCGCAAATTTGTTTGGTCTTTTCTTCTTCTTTTTCTTTCTTTTTTTTTTTTATTTCTTTGTACTTCTCATCATATTGATAAGGCCTATTAAAACAAAATATGTAAGAAAACACAATAAAAATAAAATAAATATTTCTCTTATTTTCTCTATTCTTTCTTAAACCTCTACATTAAAAATTAATTGAAAAATCACATCTCATTAATTTATGAAATATAGTTCTCATGAGGTTTATTTTAATTTTTAATTTTTTTTGTCTGAGTGGGTGTCAGCGGATGACCCAGCGCCCGACGTCGGGTGGTTGACATCAGGTGGCCGGCAGCCCACCCGACGTCACACGTTGGGTGGTGGGCAATCCAATTTTATTTTTTTTTAATGTTCAAGAATTCAACATTTTCACAAAATCTTAATTTCATAGTTTTTTTATCTCATCAAGAATTATTAATTTCTTGATCTCATCAAGAAATTTTAAAAACTTGATAAAAACTAATTTTCTTGATCAAAAAATCAACTTATTTGATTTTTTTATTTCTTGCCACATTTCAAGAAATTCAAGATTTCATAAATATTGAAATTTTGGGTCAAGAAATTCAAGATTTCACAAATTAAATTCTTGAATCAAGAAATTTAATTTCTTAAACCATCTCAGTTCTTAAACATTTTAACATTTAAAATGATTAATAATATTAATCCATATAAATATTTAATCTATCACATATATTAAATAAACATAATTAAAAAGTATCAAAAACACACGAACCTTGGCTTTAATACCACTGTTGGGTTCACGCGATATTGAAAAATGTATACGCAACGGAATTTAAAATTTTTTAAAAATATAAATATATATTACATCACATGTAATTAAAATGAATCCCGAAACACTTTTACGATTACTCAGTTGTGTGTTTTCTGATAGTTAAAGTAAGAAAGTTTTAGAAACTCTTACTTTGATTTGCACCCCGATTGATGTTGGGATTGAAACGATTTAAATCATTATCCCTGCATAAAAGTATCTCCATGTTCTTCAATTCAAAATTCCTTTAATTGAAATCTGATTCGCTTGTAGGATTTCAAATGTTATCCCTCTAATGGTATCCACAGCTTGGATGCCCACTCACAACCGAATCCTATACTAGTAGTTTTTTATTCGATAATTCTATCCCAGAATAATTCTACATGGATGCACACTAACGATTAGTGTTTTAGGTGTTTAATTTAATTATTAATTAAATAATTGAATTAAGAATTAAACTAGATAAAAGGTTGACGAACTTTTGGAGATTGAAAAAGAAAGGAGGGACGAATTTTTGGAGATGAAAAAAACTATTTTTCTTCAAGTTAGAGGGGCTATTTTCCACATTTTTTTTTCAAAAAAATCTGCAATAAAATCCCCATAAAAAAAACGTCCAAGAAGATTGCCAATAAAGGCTACCACACGTCTTTTCCATGTAGGACCCCTTTTCCTTTCTTATCTCTAACTTTTTTAGTAAGTTTCCTTATCACATAAGGATTTTCCCTTTTCCTTATTACCTCTTACGAAATTGAATTCTCAATTCAACTTCCTCTAGGAATTGAATTCCTAATCCAATTTTCTAATGGGCTTCCTACAAGCCCACACCTAATAGGCCTAGACCTAATTAATTAGGTCCTACTTTAATTGATCCAATTAATTAATTAAATATTCCAATTGGGCTCCCTAATCCAATTAGTCCAATCAATTATTCCAATTAATTAATTGAACTAATTCCATAAATTAATTTAAGTCCTATTAATTAATCATATTAATTAATTTAATCCAACACTTGGATTAATTTATAGGCTAGAAATGAACTTGTTCAAATTTTGTATGTGACCCCGTAAGTTCACTTTAAGCTAGCCCTGGGCTCACAACTCATGACTTAGTTGAACAATTAATTGTTCTGATTAATTAATCCAATTAATTAATTCTTTTGGAATTAACTCATTAATTCCAAGAACCCACAAGACATGAGAAGCACCTACCAATGCATCATGACTCCTAAGCTAAGGTGAATGTGCGAACCTATTTCAATTATGAATACCATGCAAGTATGGTCCTTCCATCATCAAATCTCCCAATTAAGCCTAGTGTATGGATGTTAAGTTGAAACACAATTAGCTCAATAACTATGTTTTCATTTCTAGTAGCTTGACTCGATGATGAACAATAAGAAAACCCCACGTCTAATTTCCATCCAACCTTAACCAAAAATTTTAAAGTCAAGTACAGTGGAACACATAGAAGATTCACCTATTCATCTAGATAGGTGATGGATCTTTTGTTGGTCACTCATTAATCTCCATATATGAAAATATTATAGTCAATATAAACCCCTTGTTGTTATGCAAACAAGAAATACATCAAAGTACAACATGTCATGCACAAGGTTACCATGGTGCCTCAAGTCTAAGGACTAATTCTTACACTATCGTAATGAGAAAATTCCCATTCAACAATAGAATATTTTCAATTGGGAATTTTCAGGTGGATTGTTCAATGTACTTGTTCCCAACAAACACCCACATGCATGCACTAGTGTCTCCACACCAATGCCTATAGAACGAGGAATCCTCCTTTCGAGTCGGCATCGTATGCGCAAGTCTCAACAGGATTATTGATGTCTGATAAGTTGGTTTTATACCAATAATTCATATATCTTTTGATTAACAATTAGTTTGTTTTCAAGTATTTTTGTTACTATTTATGTATTTAGTTTGAAATCTTGTAGGTAATGACAGAAATGGGAGAAAATGGAAAGAAACTAAAAACTTTGTTGAAATGTTGAAGAATCTGAATTGTGGGGCAACTGATGGCAGTTTTTGTATTTCAATCATAACTCTCATACTTTTTTTCACTAGTTATCCCTTTGAGTTGCTTTTCAAAGAATCGTATGTGCAAGGCATATGAATGACCACCATTCGACTTCATCTTGAAGCTCACTATACCAACCCTTTATAGCCTGAAAAACTAATGATTGTCCCTAAGAGAGCTTAAAGTATGATATTTTGTGCACAATCTTATCAAGGGATCATATACAGACATGTTGAGGGCACGAATGAATGTATTTAAGGGTATGAACAAGGAAAATATGCAAAAAAAAAAAATGACAACTTATGTTGATGAAAAGAAACAAGTTTGGGGGTTGTGAAAGCAAAAAAACAAGAAATGAAGAATTGGGATTCATGAAAATAAAAAGAAAAAGAAATTGTGAAAAAGAAAATAAAACAAAAAAATGAATCCTAAAGAAAAAAATTGGGAAAGAGAAAAGAAATGAGGATAGTATGTACAATATTCTATGCTCTCTTACGTTGTTTATCCCTACCTTTCTTTGTAAGCCAATACCTAGCCTTATGTTACAAGCCTATTGAAGTCTTTTTGATCCAAGTTTGCAAGTGTTTATAATAGTGGAGAATTTGTATAAAAAGCAAGCCTATGGAACACCTAAAACTCATTTGCGTAGATCATGGGAATCATTAGTTGTAAAATTCATACCTAAAATGCATGCATGAAACTTGAGCTTGACACTTCACACACACATTTTTTGAATTCATGACTAGATTGATGAAGCACAAGTTTTGTAGTGTCATTTGACAAACTTTGTGACTAACCTTTCGATTCATGTGCAATAAAGATTGATGAGGCATTTGAATTGGTTGATCAAGTTTATTAATTCATTATCAAAGTATGAGCCTATGATTATTTGATTTTGAATTTTCCTTGATAACAAGTAAAAGTTAAAGTTTTGGGGTATTTGATAAGTTGGTTTTATATCAATACTTCATATATCTTTTGATTAAAAATTAGTTTGTTTTCAAGTATTTTTATTATTTTTTATGTATTTAGTTTGAAATCTTTTAGGTAATGATAAAAAGGGAAGAAAATGAAAAGAAACCAAAAACTTGATTGAAATGTTGAAGAATGTGAATTGTGGTGCAACTGATGGCATTTTTTGTATTTCAATCATAACTCTTTGCTAAAATATAATTTTGACTTTATTCATAAATTAATAGAAATCCAAGAGATATATCTATACTTCTATATTTACCACAAAATCCAATTCTATCGATCTCAATGAGAACAACTGAGTTCAAAAGTCAGCACTTGGCAGAAATTTTCTACTATGACATATCTTGATATTTTAGGTATAACTATCTCCACATATGTCATAATTAGTTGATGTAAGTGCCTATGGAAAGTCAAGACATAGAGCTACAATTATTATGCATACACTAAAATCCAGTGCAGACTCAAAGCGGTCGCAAATGGGTTTAAAGAGGCTGAAGACGCTGGATGTGAGGAGTTGTTCTTGGACAGAAGAAGGCTGTTGGGCAGTAAGAGCTTGCTGCTGGACAAAGAGCTATTCTTGGAGAGAAAAGTGAGTCATTCTTGAAGACAAGAAGAGCTTCAACCATTTTTTCTATTTCACAAATTGGTGAACAATTTTCATGCTCTTTCTTATGTATTTTTTGATGTTATATTCATACATGATAAACTAAATATTTCTTTCTAAAGGATGATGTAACCTTATTTGATCCTATGTTTTGAATCCCAAAAATTATTAGTTCAAGTTATTCATCTTGTTTGTGTTATATTGTTTAGTATTGCATATTGATTATTTAGCCATCAATTGAGAGTATTTGATGTATGAGATTCGATACTCGAGAGAGAGAATATTATACATGATCATAAAGATAGCAATATCTAGTGATCATAGAGTTGAGAAGCTTATAAAATCTTTGAAATTTTGAAGAAGAATTCATTGAACCTTTGTCGAATTTTATTTTTGAGTTTTTATAGATATATTGAAAATCATATTAAAACTCATAAGCAATTCAACACTCGAGAGATAGAATTGATGAGCTTAGGAATTATTGACTTACATGTATTGTTGACTTGAATTAGTAAGTTTTGGAAGCAAGAACATAAGTGATAATTAGGTGAGTCATTCTTCTAGAATTTCTTGTTTATAAGGTGTTTGTTGTATTACTTCTAAGAACTCTAGTTTTATCTTTGCAATTTTTATCTTATTCTACTTTGTTTACCAATCATCACTTGATTTTATACATAAAATTAAGACTATTTGAACTATAATACTTGCTATAATTTTTTATTACAATCCTTGTGGATATGATACTCAACTCACCGTTGTATTAAAACTTGACAACATGCACTTGTGGTATGCAATATATTTCATGAACAATGTCTCATCTCATTGATCCTTGACTTGGAACAATTCAAGATCACAACTTTAGAGATATATTCTACGATCACCATTATATGCGCAACCACGCCCCATAACTATGTGTAATCTAAGGATTTTATCTAATTCTTATAATTAATTTAAGATAAAGATTACTATTTAAAAGATATTAATATAAATAAGAATGTTTCACGAGTATAAGAACGGCTAGATCAATTAGCACGTTGGGCACTACTCTAATAATTTTGTGATAGAAATGACAATTGACGAAGCAGCTAGCTCATTACCCGCTTGGACTCTCTACATCGATGTCTCATCTACATCAACCGAAAGTGTAGCTGGGATAGTCATTGAGAGTCCTGTGCCCTGAAGTTCGAGTTCTCCACCTCGAATAATGAGGCAGAATACAAGGCGCTATTAGCAAGTCTGAAACTAGCCTACATAGTGGAAGCAAGAAAGCTAGCTATTTATAGCGATTCTTAGTTGGTAGTAAACCAAGTTATGGGAAAGTATGAAGCCAAAGGTGAAAAAATGATCAAGTATCTAAACTTAACACATGACATGTTAGCAAAACTAGAGGAGTATGAAATTAAACGAATATTAAGGTTATAAAACGTGATAGCAGATCAACTCACTAAAATGGCCAGTTCTATAGCCAACATCAACACCAGAAAGATCACATTTCTATCATCCACCCAGGATGAGATTGATAGGGCAGGTCTGCAAATTCTTTGTGCGGATAAAGAGGAGCTAAGTTGGAAAGACAATATCATCCAATACTTAACAATAGAAAAGCTCCCGGGAAACCCCATAGACGCCTGAAAATTGAAGACCAGGGCAGTACGCTTCCTAATCATCGATGGAGAGCTCTACAAGAGAGGTTTCTTTCAGCCAAATTTGAAGTGTCTCACCCCAACTAAAGCTAATTATGTACTCCGTGAGATTCATGAAGAAATTTGTGGAAATCATTTAGGGGACAAATCCCTCACGGCGAAAACACTTTACCAAGGATACGTTTGGCCTACCATGCAGAATAGCGCAAGAGATTGGGTCATGAGATATCAGGCTTGCCAAGAGCACGCCAATATCCAACATCGCCCAGCAATACTTTGCTTTCTATTAAGAGCTCATATCCATTTGCCCAATGTGGTATGGATATTGTCGGACCTTTTCCACCAACTACGAGCCAAAGAAAATTTCCATTAGTAGCTGTAGATTACTTCACGAAGTGGGTGGATGCAGAACCTTTAGCAAGGATAACGCAGAGAGAAGTGTTTAAATTCTATGGAAGAGCATCATTTGTAGATTTGGTATCCCATAAACTTTAATATCTGATAATGAGACCTAATTCACAGGAATAAAAATACGAGAATGGTGTCAAGGTTTGTCAATCAAGCAATTTTTCACCTTAGTTAGGAACCCTCAACCAAATGGTTAAACAGAGGTTACCATTGAATTATTTTGCAACACCTTAAGACACGCCTTGGAAGTACCAAAGGAGGATGGGTAGATAAGCTACCTAGCATTTTGTGGCATACCGCACTACTCCATGTGTTACATATGGAATTGTGGCTATCGCACCAACAGAAATAAGGGAACCATCTTGGCAAGTAATGAACTACGTACCACAAGATAATGATTTTGCATTAAGAGTAAACCTCGATCTGATAGAAGAATTAAGGGAAAAAGTAGCATCTCGGTTTGAAATATACAAAATGCTTATGGTGAGAGCTTACAACATGAAGGTACACTCCAGATCCTTTCAAGCAGGAGACCTAGTTTTAAGAAAGGCTAAAATTTTGCGTCTTGTCGGAAAACTCGACCCTAAATGGGAAGGCCCATATAAGGTGATGGAAATTGTGAATGCGGCAGCATATCGACTACAAAAGATGGATGGAAGGGACATGCCCCGCACCTAGAACATGGTCAATCTCAAGAAATTCTACACCTAGAGTTAGATCTGCCTTACTTAGGCAATTCTACAAACGAGTTGATGCACCTTGAATTTTAACTATGTTTACCTTCATTTCTGAAAATCTATGTTGTTTTTCAATATGATGTAATCCTCTTCTAAACATGAATAAAAGCAATGACTATGTCAGTGTGATACCCGAGCCTCTTACTACTCACATGGCTAAATATGATTCATGCATTACATGTTAATTTTATATGCTATTTGCATTTCTATTGACATTGCATAATTTATTTCATTTTATACGACATTCTTGAATATTAAACTTAATTCTGAAGCTCTTGCACGATATTAGTTATTGAATTTCTTAATCTAAGTAGTTGATTTTATATTGAAATAAGAAGAAAATAAGGTGGATCAATATTAGATATAGATGGGATATATAGGTCATAATTTGGAAGTGCTAAAAGTGTTACTAGTAACCTTATACGGTTTAATTTGATTTGATCAAGTTATTTCAAAAGTATATATTTGTAAATTAGCATACTTGGGATATTGGACATGATATAATATGAATTAAGTATCATATTACAAGGCTCTTATGTGCATATGATTTTAGAAATGCAAACTAGATAATTCTTTAAGAATCGGATGCGAATCGGTTTGGAGATCGAATGAACGGACATAGGAATTACCTATGGGAATGAATGGTGATTAAGATAGGTTGCAACCAAATAAAAATAGATGAGACACACAAGATTAGGGCTGAAAGATAAGGGAGAAAATCAGATTTGCCATTTACTTGCCACCTCGTGCTTTCTTATTAAGCTTAAGCTAACATCTCAAGCTAACACCTCAAACCTTCACCTTAAGCAACGACCAGACCCTCATTTCAGCCATTTTCATCTTCCAAACACACACCTTAAGGTCTCCATGTGATCCAAATTGATTCCAAGTTGAAATAAAAGCAAGAAAAGCAAAGAAGAAGTGATTACCATCAAGTTAGCCTCAAAATCTGCATAGGTAACACTTATCTATGGTTTTGCCTTTGGTTTTCAGATTATTATGAATGGTTTTATGGCTTATTAAGCTTTCAATATCTCTTATAAAAGTGTTAGGAAGTTTTTAGTTAGACTTTGGTGCACAAAGAAAGGGTTTTTGATCACAAACACTTAATAGGAAATACTTGTGGCAGAAACTGTCATCTTACTGTTTTCTTGTGTTTTAGACTTCAAAAGTGTATGGTATGTTGAATAAAACCTATGATTATTACCATTTACATGACCATATATGAGTTAAGAGTATTGGAATGAATTTTTATCAGTTGGAAATTGAAATAGAGAATGATATTGGAGAAACACTCAAACTGCCAAAATAGCAAAATCTGTTTTGGTGTGCTGTGAAGGAAACTGAATTAGGGAGCTAAATCGATTATTTTTGGTAATAATATGACCTGGTTGTCTCATTATATATGTTATCTAAGTATGGTGAAAATGTTGGAGTGATTGAATATACTTAAGGGTGCCAAAACCATTAATGTCATGAAGTGTGCAAAACTGTCACGGTAGGAAATAATCTGTTTCAGTATGTCGTGAAGAGAGCTGAACTTGGGAAGCTATATCCGTGATTTTTAGCAATTCTATGATATGGTTACATTTACATACATGTTATATAAGTGTGGTAAAAATTTTGGAGTGATTGGATATGTTTAGGGATGTTAAAATTATCATGCAACTAAACTTGACAGCAAGAAAATATGAAAATGTGAATCTGCCACATTTGATCACTTAGCATGTTTCAACCTAGACATGTTGCTATTGAGTGTTAACAATTAGGTACATGCTATTAGAGTTATAATACTTCAATTACATGATGTTTTCATGTATTTAAGATGAGAAATTGAGGTATTTGAGGGGCTATATTGGGTTCTAGTTTGTGAAACCTTGATTGTTAGCTTATAGCTTGGTGTTTAAGGTCTAGTATGAGATTTGTGCTTTCAACTTGCCAAATTGGGAATGGTGCTTGATGTTGGGTAATATTACAGGCTATTTTACATCTAAGGTTGGAGAGGAATACTAAACAAATTTAGACTAAGCCACCAACCAAGTGAAAGGTAAGTAAAGATTCATTTGCAACTACAATGCATAGACATAGTAGATGTGTGAATTATATGTAATATCATAAATCATATGTGCATAGTAGAGGGCTCTCCATTGAGCATACATACATGGGCATTGTCATTAGCACGTGCATGCATCATATACTAGCATTGTGATAAATCTTGCATTGCACGGCATGATTCAGAGAAAGGAAAATGTTTTGTTGACCACTACTAGTGTACCGAAGCATGCATGGATTTGCATGGTGTTATGCATGGATTTGCAGGTTCGCGTGCATGGATTTGCATGCGTATGAGTATGCATGGATTTGCATGCTTATATGATTATTGGCCATTGGATTATGGCGGTATACAGAGCTCTTTTCCGGTGCATGAGATAGTAGCGTTGGTCAGGGGCCCAAGAAAGAAATGATTTTGAGAGAAATATTTTGATGCATAAAATTGCATTGTGAGCATAGCATTTTGAGTTGCATGACTTGATATTGTGGATTATTCTTTGACATGCATAATCTTTACTTGCTGAGCGTTAGCTCATATAGTTTATGCATTGTAGGTGAGTACGATGATACTTGAAGCATCTTTGGCTGGCTGGTCGGCTGTTGGAGCTCCTGCAGGTGTTTGAGGGAGTGTGTACATGGATGACGACCTGTTGGGCTATTTTGTTGGCTTGTTATATTTTGAGTCTGGTGTATTATGTTTTTAGATTGGTACTATATTTCTCTTTAAAACTTTACTGTAATTAAGTATGTAAATATTGTGGTCGTTGTGGGTGTTGTGTTTTTATATAAATACTGATCCTTCTATTTTAAACAGGTTTGTGTATGTAAGAAGTGATTTAGCTTTTCTTAAAATGTTAAAAAAAAAAATATTCCATGCATGCACACAGGTTCTATCATGTCAAATTATATAATATATATATGGTTGTGTAGGAAAGGGGGGTGTTACAGAGTGGTATCAGAGCCCAGGTCTTGATTCTGTAGACTGTCCATGTACATAACCTTTAAAACTTGCAGAGCGCAGCCATGCCAGTAAGTTTTATATTATCATATATTGCATTTCATATTTCATAAATTATATTGGCCATATGTTGTCAAACTTGTATAAACAGCGCTACAAAATGGTGAGAACTCGTGGTGAGAGCAGTAGTGGTGCCAGAGCACAGAGGAATGAGACACCCATCCCGGTTAATGATCGAGATACCATGATTAATCGGTTAACAGAACTGATTGAACGACAGTCCGAACAGATTCAACAATTGATTCGGCAGAGGGATAATGGTGAGCAACCACGGGTGGAGGTAAACCAACAGCGGGCAGATTATATATATATGGTGGGAGAAACGATTTCGGAGACTGGATCCCCCAACATTTGAGGATGCTATTGATCCTACCGCTGCAGAGGACTGGTTGAGGACCCTGGAGAACATGTTCCAGTACAGCAGGGTGCCAGTAGAGGAGAGGGTAATGTGTGCAACTTTCATGCTTCGCGTAGTGCAGGCCATTGGTGGACATGATTAGCAGTATAGAGGACATTACTACCATGAGCTGGGATAGATTAAGGAGTTATTCCGAAACAAATATTTCACAGCTCCAGTTCGCATGATGAAGATGAACGAGTTTATACAACTGCGACAAGGAGCGATGACTGTTGGAGAATATATTCGTAAATTTGAACAACTGTCCAGGTTTGCTACGCACATGGTCAGCACTGAAGTATTGAAAGTAGAGAGATTTCTGGAGGGTTTTGAGGCCAGAGTTATACCGGGATGTGAATATGGCGGGTACTCAAGGGGTGACATTTTCACAGGTGGCTGAGAGGGCGTTGGTGGCAGAACAGGCTGAATTGAGAATCGTTCGTGCACATGAGGCTCGACAGCAGTTCAGACAGCAGGGACAGAGATGGACTGTGGGGCAAAAGAGGCCATTCCAAATGCAGAAGCCGATCCAAATACAGAAGCCGGGATTTAAATTTCAAGGAGAACAAGGCCAACAACAAGAAGGTCAAAATAAGAGGCCACGGGTTGAACAAGGAAAAGCACCAATGCCAGAAGCTGTGTGTCAGAAATGTGGTATCGACATACTGGAGGCTGCTATATAGAAACCAGGACGTGTTTTCGATGTGGAATACCAGGACATATTGCTAAATTTTGCCCAGGTAAACAGAATCAGACCATCACACCAAAAAGAATGTACCAGCCAAGGTATTCACCATGACCAGGGCGGATGCAGAAGCAAATCCATCGGTGGTAACAGGTACACTTTATATTTCTAGTGTTCCAACACTTGTATTATTTGATTCTGGAGCCACGCATTCATTTGCATCCACTGAGTACGTGAAGAGGCTGGGTAGAATACCCGATGTAGTAGAAATCAGTTATAGTGTAACAGTTCCCTCTGGAGATGCTAGACAACCGATCGGATTTTGAGAGCTTGTG